>JAASAO010000903.1:0-26453 GCA_017311375.1 Mytilus coruscus
TCGTTTCTATGTATGTTGGCGTTTGTTTTGTTGCACTTCAGTGTTCCTGTTGTTCCTTTATTTTCCTCTTATAGTTGATGTGTTTCAGTTTTTGTTTGTAACCCGGATTTGTTTTCTCTCAATCGATTTATGACTTTTGAACACCGGTATACTACTGTTGTCTTTACTTACACTAGTCATTTTGGTCCTTTTATAGCTTGCTGTTCGGTGTGAGCCAAGGCTCTGTGTTGAAGGCCGTACTTTGACCTATAATTGTTTACTTTTTACACATTGTAACTTGGATGGATAGTTTTCTCATTGGCACTCATACCACATCTTCTTATTTATATAGGTATGTCTGTCCAAAGGAAAGAAACTTCCAAGAAATCAAAAATTTTGCGTTAATGTCTAAAATATTGACCCCATTTTTGTCTAAAAGTAGCACATGAAGATACATTTTGTTATTGCATATTTGAATTGACTAGGTAAAAAATAGCTTCTATGCAAATTTTCGTAAACAATTCAGAAGGTGCGTAGAAGACCTGGATGATTCATACCTTGTATACAGATACCTTATGTGACGAATTTTCCGTCTGTCATATTTCCGTTGTCCTTGACCTCATTTTCACGGTTCAGTGACTGCTTGAAAAAAAAATTTGGTCAAATAAAAAACTCAATTATTATGATAATAGGATAACTATATTTGGTATTTGAGTTCCTTGCAATGTCTAAATGTCTAACAGATAGGGTTCACCTGACCCCGACCACATTTCATGCATCAGTTAAATTTACGTGTACAAATCCATATCTCAGATACTATAAGTATTATATCAACTTTATTGTGAGAATGTCATGATTGTAAGGTGTACATGTCCGACTGGTAGGTTTCATCTGATTTTAAGATCAATTTGATGGTTCATTTGACAACGTTTTTTTATGGTTTGGTCTCCTTCTCAGATATTATAAGCAATAAAACTGGAGAAATTGCATGATTATGAAAAGGAGCAATAACGACTGTGTCTGTATCGCAAAAAGCAATCACTTTAATGCTATATTTTCATCATCTGCGATTTGACATTATACATGTCAAATGTGTCAAGACTGGTCATAGCACACAATCGGTAAATTTTAAGATCAGACGTCTAAATATCTATGTTGTTATATCTAGTGTATTTTAAGATTGAATGAGTGTGGATCGTTACATATTAAGACTTTGGGACCATAAACAGGACATTAGTGTGTATGATTTCCTATTAAGTAGAAAAGGATACTTTCATAAGTATATAAAATATGGAAATAGGCGAAGCCGATGCTTCGACTGAGCATGATAAAAGGGTGTAGAGAGTTTTGATATTATTTCAAATTGGTAATGATGATTGGAGATTTAGTATTAGATTGCTATGATTTTAAAGAGTTCACAACTGATTGGCAATGGTAGGGTATATCTCATAACAATACTTTTCAATCCATATATGGCTGCAAAATACAAATATTTGAAATTTTAAAATTGCACTTAACGAGCCTGCTATGTATATATTTATTCGTTCATAGTGTGTTAATTTACGTTTTGATTGAGTTAAGCCTTCCAATTGATGTTTTATCGTGTGTTTTTCTATGTTGTGATGTTATACTATTGTTTCAGAAAAAGGGAGAAGGTTTGGTACCATTAAAACGTTTAATCCTGCTGCAAATGTTTGCACCTGTCCTAAGTCAGGAATCTGATGTACAGTAGTTGTCGTTTGTTTATGTAATTTATACGTGTTTCTCGTTTCTCGTTTTTATATATACTAGACCGTTGGTTTTACCGTTTGAATGGTTTTACACTAGTACTTTTGGGGCCCTTTATAGCTTGTTGTTCGGTGTGAGCCAAGGCTCCTTGTTGAAGGCCGTACATTGACCTATAATGGTTTACTTTTATAAATTGTTATTTGGATGGAGAGTTGTCTCATTGGCACTCACACCACATCTTCCTATATCTATATATCGTTCTTCAAAGGGATTGTTTCTGAAGTTTAGGTATCCAATTTAAGAGAATATACAAATCTGTCATCCTGTTTGTTAAGAAAAGAACAGCTTTATTGTATTTTAAAATTTCCCTTTCATAAATCATGATAGTACACAAATAAGACTCGAAATAAGCAATGAATTCTAAATCATATTTTTTTCATTTTAAACAATTTTGTCGTTTTTCTGCTTTGACAACAAATGGTGTGATCAAAACTGTCTTGATCGATACACTACTTGCAACGGCACATAATAAATGAAAGAACATTGGGAAATTGTGCAAAAGCTTACTACTGACCTATCGAATTAGACTTATCACCGGATTTGTACTTACACGAGCAACACGACGGGTACCACACGTAAAGAAGGATGTGATTACCTTTCTGGAGCACCTGTGACCCCTTGGTTATTGTTGGGGTTCGTGTCATGGCGTTGTTTTCGACTATGAATGAATCTTTAGTATCTTTCGCCTCTGTTTTTACTATATACTACCCCTGTCAATTCATCAATGTTTGAAGTCATCAACAATAACATAGTAGTATTTTATAATCACAGGACCAATTTCAACCAGATATGGCCTGAACGATCTTTGGAATACATGTATATATATTTGTATAATTTATGTTTTCAACTTTCTTGCCTACCAATGATCATAAACAACATGGCTTGAAATAGAACATTACAGAAAGAATGCTAGTAGTAGTTAACTATCTTTGAAACTATATTTTTTAGAGAAAATTATACAAATATAGCAATGCCAATGATTTTAATCGTTGTGTTTTGTATATTTAAAGAAATAATTAGCCGCCTTGATATAGTTGTTATTGCATTTAAATGCGAATTTTAATCAAAACAGTGTCTACACAAATGGCTTTTCAATTTCATTTTACATTTTATTACATTTTCCATGATCTTTAAAATAGCATCACTTTGTCTTGGATACATGATAGTTTTTATTGGTTTTGAATTAGCTTTAGTACTCTAAGATTGGTTTTTTGTCTTTGTTGAATCCCTTTTCAACTGATAATTGTAGTTTTCTAATATTGTGTTGTTACACCATGTTAGGGAGGCTTGGTTGTCATGGATTTCCTTCTTCTGTTTATGCATACTTATTTTCTGTGAAGCAAAGATTTTTAAATTTGTTCTTTCTCTTCCACATGTTCCATGCAGCTGTTTAGCAGATAATTTAATGGATTTATTTAGAAAGCATTTGAAAATTCTTTTGCAGTTGTGATTCCATTCTCCTTATAATTTAACTTGTATAACATGTATAAGTTGGTCTTTCATTCCCACTGGTTTTTAATTTGCACAAGTGGAGACTATGCATCCTCCTTGACCAATTTAGTAGTGTTAAGTTCACTCAAATAGTGTCTAATACAAGTATTAAGTTCTTCAGTTTCAATGAATGGCTTGTTGTTCTTCCTGTTTTGCTAATAAATCTTTTCTAAATGCACATTGTTCTAAATTTTGTGCAATATTTTTTCAGCTCTGTATTGCAAGTTACGTATCAATGAAGCACGTGAGGTTGGATTAAATACATTAATTGCCTGCTTGAGTTTTAGATTTTTTTCTATTTAATGAGGCTCATCCAATGCATTACAATAATAACTGTTTCCTGTGATGAAAAATGTTCTGCCTCAAAATGGTCAATAACTGACTGGAATGTCTGAATCTATTTTTCAACGCAAAACATCCGTTGACAGCTTTCTCGAGAATAAATCTCCAATATATTCCTGAATAATAAATCTGGAGTTTCAAAGGGCAATTCAAGGTTTTGCTGTCCGGCTTAATCTGATTTGAAGAGGAAGGAAATACGACAGTCCTATGGTATTGATAGTTAGTTAAATATCTAAGAATAAAATTCACCAAACTATTATGAGTTATAACTTTATAACTTATGAGCTTGGTATGTTTTGCTTCTCTTATGCAGTCACCGATTTTGACACTCTTCTACTTTACAGAAAAGACTACGTGTATCGCTGTTGAAAAAGATGTTAAGTGTTGATATTTTTGTTATTTCTATTTTATCGAATAATTGTCACACATTCGTTAACATACATTATGCTCAATAAATACAGTAAATACATGCGCCAAACCTATTTTAAAAAGACATTGTAAACTGAGCATAGAGTCAGTGTGTACTCAAGCTTGTCTTATTTTTCTTTGTGTAATGTTTATTTCAAGACAATATGTTTAGTATATTGTGATATTATATGAAAACAAACTGTATAAGAAAAGGCACATCTTTTCTATTCCTTCCTTTATTTCAGGTGGTAAAAATCACAACGTAAGTTTTTATGAAATAGCATTAATTTACTAACATATTTTTTAGTTCATTACGAATGATTTATTTCATCAGATGAAATGGGAAGCTTCAATAATTCGTATTATCATATAAACAAAATTCTACGAAAAGTAGTGGTGTTACCTCCCTTTATAAAAACAAAACGGTACTGAGAAAAAATCTTAAAGGTTTAAACAGACGAAGTAATTGATGAAGATTGAAATAAATTCACAAAACACAATTAAAGCTAACAAGCTGTTATTGTTGGCATCTGTTTTTGTATGATAAATGGAAGTAGTTTCTTAATGCTAACGGTATTGAAGAGTTGCTCATTTTGATAGGTCACTAGTCTAAATAGGACACGTTAAGATAGTCGGTAAGATAAATTCGTTACATAGTGTGCTCGTGACGTAAAACGGTATATATGGGGTCAGTAAATTCCATATGGGGATTCGAGCTTCGCTTTCAGCCCATATGGAGTTTACTGACCCCATATATACCGTATTAGGTCACTAGCACACTATGTTACTAATAATACAGGGTGGAGGGTCACTATTTTTCATATATATATGCCTGAATTTCTGAATTTCTTCGACAATTGTGTTTAAGTTATTAATAAATGAAAAGTGTGATCCAGTCTGGTTGTTCAATTCTGAATTGTCATTTAAGAATTACAATAATGTCTTGAATATGTCACAACTGACATTATAGACTTATGTATAGTCATGTTACATACATTTATAACATTGGGGTATTGTTTTCAATTTATCACATTTCTTTTCAAAACTTTTGACTCACATCAACATCTTTGTTTAAACTTCATGTTTCTTACGGTTACTATGCTGTTTTGCCTACGTAAATATCAAAAGTACAGTTTTAGAATTGAATGGTTAAAAAAATATAACATTTCTTTCTTAAAGGAAGGCTAAAAGTATAACACAACCCATAATAAAGCCTAAATTTAAACAGTTTTGTTGAAAATAATTAACTAAATAAAGAATAAATTTAAACTGTTTTGATTATGGTAATATGGTAATGTTATCATTTTGCAAATTAATAGTTTTGATACCTCAAAATAGTTAGTGTAGCAAATCATTTACTTTTTAATATGAAATTAGCAAAAAAGTGTACTTACACATAATCAAGACTCTAAATTTCATTTTCTAATTGAAAATATTTGACAGACATAACACTAGTACTTTTATAACCCTAGTCTGTTTGAGTAAATATTTAAAGAAAATAGTACTTTTATTGATTGCCTGTTCCAGAAATAAAACATATAATTTATTAAGCAAGCAATTGGCCAATTTTTTCTTGCAACATAATTTAAAGGCTGTAAATATTCTATTACACGATTAAACATATTTAACAGACAATTAAACTAAAATTTAAAGCTTAAATGATATCAAAACTGAAAGAAAAAGCAACTACTGATACAGTTAATTATTAATGAACACACATCAAATTATTAAATAACGGAGTATCATGTCGACCACGACTAACACATACCTATTGATCCGACCATTCGAAATCTTGGGTTGATTGATTAAACAAATGGTTAACAAATACGTAAAAAATAACTTTGTTCTCTTTCAAAATCGGTTTTGATTTTTGTAACAATAAATTGAAATTCGCAATGAGAAACAATATTTTTTTTCCTGAATCGATAACATTTCATCCCTCTTTTATCGACGTTTTCTGTGTTTATTAATCGTAAAATTGAATAGCAACGAACTATAATTTCATTCAACCAAATACACCACACCTTTCGTTCTAACTATTCCCAATTACACGATGCAGCAATCGTCATGCACCATTCCCTATGCAACATACACTATACACAATACACCATAGACTTTACACAACTGCACCATACATCATACACAATTCAATCATACACCACTCACCTTTACACTATACGCCTTTGCCATTACAACTTACACGTTAAATTGGGAAGTTTACACCATACAAGGTCTGTATGATCTAATATTAAGCCATTTTAGGTCTAATATTTCAATTTTGACAATCTTATGACTGTTGACACGATAATGTTGTTCGATTCATTTATCAAATACATAAATGTTACGTCTAGATGAAGAAAAAAAAATAGCTAGTCCTCTTTTAACACAATCCTTTCATAAAGAGCAAACAGTTTTAAGACCAGGATAAAAGCAACAATATTGAACTACATTTAATAAAATTGTATCTTTTGAACATCATGAGGATGTTTTGTGATTGACTTTTATTCTTATATCTGTTTATACAAGGACAGATTGGATACGCTGTTATATCTCGAGCTAGCCTTCTTTTAATTAACATGTTTGATTTTTTTCAAAGTCTGTAAAATAAGTTTCTACTACATATTCATATATATACAGGAAGAAATAGATGAATGTCTACAACAATACCCTTGTAAACATGGAGGTACATGTACAGACATGGTAGCTGACTTTCGGTGTAGTTGTTTGGAAGGCTGGACTGGACAGAGATGTGAAACTCCTATGGAGTACTGTGCCCCATCCCCATGTGCCAATGAAGGAGTTTGTTTTAATCTTACTGATGGATATTTTTGCAGGTTTATTTTTTTCTTAGTCTGTTTTAGTCTAAGATGAGTCAATAATAGTATGTGAATGTATTTAAAACTTAAATTTGATATACTATATACTACATGTGCTATGTTTTCAATAAGGTTTTGTAACCGATAAAAATGTGTTAGAAATCTGTTAAATGTGATAAATTGTGTGTTCACTTTTATAACGTTAATCTCTTAATTCTAAATAATCCAATAGTGTAGCAATGGTACAGCGGGTATACTGTTTAGAACTCATTTCCATAGTTATTGATTGGGAATAGATTGCAACGGTGTATTAATCTTGTTAAATTGAATACCAACAACTCATATAATATGAGCAATGCGAAAACTATATCAAAATAATACAATTATTGTCACCATCTAACCAATACATTTGAAAACTGTAATCTATTTATACATTTTTATAAAATTGATTCCATTACAGATGTCAAGGTGGTACAACAGGAATAACATGTAAGAATTTTTCAGAGGTCTGTAGTATTATTAATCCATGTACAGTGAAGGGGACCTGTCATGATAAGGGAGGAACAGCTCAGTGTAACTGTAATGATGGTAAGTGTTGGGTAGTGTACAAGTGAGTGAACCTATCAGGATGTGGGAGGAACAACTCAGTGTAACTGTAATGATGGTAAGTGTTGTATAGTGTACAAGTGAAATTCATGTCAGGATGTGGAAGGAACTTCTCAGCTGTGAAACGTAAATGAGAGTAACTGTTGTGATGTGTACATGCGAGTGAACCTGTCAGAATGTGGAAGGTACTGTTCAGTGCTACTGTAATAACAGTTAATTTTGTAATTGTCGAAGTGGGAGAACCTGCAATGATGTGGGATGAACCGCTAAGTGTAAAACTGTACTGATGGTAATTGTTATTGTGTACAAGTGAGGGAACCTTTCATGATATGGAAGGACTGCTCAGTGTAACTGTAGTGACAGTAAGTATTATGCTAGGTACAAATGAGGGAACCTGTCAAGATGTTGGAGGAACTGCTCAGTGTCAGTGATACTGTAATGACAGTAAGTGTTATGTAGTGTACAGGTGAGCACAATTATAAGGATGTGGAAGACTACTGTTCAATGTTACTGTAATGACAGTAAATGTTATATTGTGTACAAGTGAATGAACCTGTCAGGATGTAGGAGGAACTGCTCATTGTAACTGTAATAAAAGTAAGTGTTATACAAAGTACAAGTGAGGTAACTTGTCAGGATTTGGAAGGAACTGCTCAGTGTAACTGTAACGACTTAATGGTTGTGTAGTGTATAAGTGAGGGAACATGTCAGGATGTTGAAGGAACTGCTCAGTGTAACTGTATTGATGTTTAGTGCTATAGTGCACAAGTGAGGGAACCTGTCAGGATGTGGGAGGAACTGTTTAGTGTAACTGTAATGACAGTGAGTGTTGTGTAGTGGAAAAGTGAGGGAACATGTCGGGATGTGGAAGGAACTGTTTATTGTTACTGTAATGAAGGCTACTGTTTTGATCGAAAGTAGCAGTAAAACATCTGATGAAGAACTTACTTAACATTTAATGACAATATGCATATGGTTTGTAATTTTAGGTGTCAGTTAGAGTACCTGTGACAATATGAAAAGAAATTGCTCTACAATGAAATTTTACGTCTTGCAACAATAGCTGTTATATAATGTTAGAAAGAGGGAGAAACTGCTTAGTGTTCTTGTAATGAACGAAGGTCGTATAAACTATTGTCACGGCTTCGCAGACATTACAGTCCTTGGATGGTGTAAACTTCCCACTAACACCATACACCATTACACCATTTACCATACACCATTACACCATACACCCTGTGCCATTACACCTTTGCACCATACACCTTACACATTACACCATAATGCAATTTAATTTATTTAATTTCAAAGAAAGCGTGCGACTACAAAATTATTTATTTATTTCAAAAAACGAATTTTGATCACAATATGGTAACTTAATGTATAAAATTATAAATCAGTTCAATATTTTGCATAGTTTTAAATGTCGTACACCATTCATTCACACCATTCCAGATCCTACGTTACACCATTACACCATTCGACTTACATACCATAACACTATACACCTTCTACTATTGCACCATATGCCATACATCATTACACCATACACGTTTTTTTTGGGGATGTTTACACCATCCAAGGGCTGTAAGACATAAGAAAAAAATCAAAACAGATACCTCTTCGACCTGCATTTTCTTTTTTTGCATGCTATGATATTTGTGCATATTCGAGATTAGAACAAATGAAATATAATTAAGAAATCTGGGCTTTGCAATCTGGATTGATCTGGATTATGGTTGTGAATAGTTTTAGATGTCTCCCTTAGGATGGACATATATTTTCATCAATAATGAAGAGCTAACTGAAAGATCAAACTTATTTATGCGTAATTATATAGCCGTCAAGTTTTACAAATCTTTTAATGACAGTTGTTATCCATTCGTTTGATGTGTTTGAGCTTTTGATTTTGCCATTTGATTAGGGACTTTCCTTTTTGAATTTTCCTCGGAGTTCAGTATTTTTGTGATTTTACTTTTTAATTACATTTAATTGTTTGTGAAGCTTAACAGTTTGGATACCAGTAGTTACTTAATACTAATTGGTCGGTACGCCTATATCATGTACATATCACATTTAACGTATTATACTTTGCGTTGGCAGAAGCCCATTTGTCCGATATAAAACAAGTCTACAATTGACAAGGAAAACAATTTGTATCACAAACGTGTAAAAACTAACAGAATGATTATTGGCAAATGGACTATGGCGACCGACACTAGAAAGTACTGATATGTTGGATAGGGGCAGACAGTATGCTTGGTACAAGCATATGTTACCTAAAGTACGGTGATAAGTAAGGTACATTTAAAAAAATTTTGGTAATTTTGGTCTTATTTTGAAGATAGATATAATACCCTTTGATTAAGGCATGTCGTAGAGTGCCAAAGTTTGAAAACTGTAGTCAAAGGTCAAAAGGGGGGATTTTAAAAAATCGGAATTTTTGGACATTTTGGACAATTTCGCGGTAGTACCTCATGATAATAGAGACAAATTTTCTATAGAATCATGCTCTGGGAATGCTCCACGAATTCAGCTAGTCACATTCATGCCTGATTGTCAGAGAATAGTGATGTATACCCCCGCTTTCAACATGTTAGAAAATATATCTTTATATACGGAAATTATCGACAAAAAAAATATACATTTTTAAGATTTAGCTATGCATTAATATAGGACAACATATAAAGATATTTTTGTGAAAGGGTTGATAAAATGCCATAAAGAACAAAGGAGAAATAAGTACTGTAAAGTTAACACCCGGTCCATGATTTAATGAAAAATGATGAAATTCATTACTGATTATTTATACCCAAAATTCTCACTGCCACAGATGTGTCAATATTAGAACCAGCTAGATACATGCATGGGTTTTGTTTCGACGCCTTGCAATTGTCTTTTTTGCCAATTCCGATTAAAGAAGACGTGTTGCATCATGTGAGAGCGTGCGCAGCTGGTAGTGTGCCAATCAGTGGCCCAATAACTAAATAAAGTTTCATATGTCGTGAACAGGTAAAAAAACCTTCTTGCGTCTTTGGTTGAAGAAACGCTTCCAGTCTGAAAACACAATTCATCATGTTTGAATTCTGAGGAAAAGACCTTATTAGAAATAAAACATAAGTGTCTGATGGTTTTAATATAATGCAACCCCTGGAATAACTTTTTACCATCTGTTCATTAGTAATATAAGACAGCAGAATAATTTTTATATCTGCCTCTTCAGTCACTTACAGATCCGGCAAAAAATTGTTTCACAGTGTATAGATTTTGAAAAGATCCCGCTAGAAATATTTCGTCATGGTCTTGCAAATCAAAATCATTCTAGTACGGTATACAGATCTTATCAACCCCTGTTTAATTCAGGTGCACAGAGAAATTTTTATTCTTACTGCTGATTTTGTAGAACATATCGACCAAACACATCCACGACACACCATCAGTTTCAAAACAAGCTATTTTGTTTTCCTGTTTGAATTGTTTTACACTAGTCATTTTGGGACCCTTTATAGCTTGTTGTTTGGTGTGAGCCACGGCTCCGTGTTGAAGGCCGTACTTTGACCTATAATTGTTAACTTTTTACACATTGTGACTCGGATGGAGATTGTCTCCAAAGCTATTGTACCTTTTTACATAAAGAATTTGTACATTACCCATACCATCTCTGATCAGGGGTGAACTGGTTTTTAATGCATAGATATCACACACTCAGCTAAAGGTATTCATTTTCGTACGTACCACATGAGTGTTCATTGTAGTCATTATCCATATGCAAATAATTGTCATTTACTAACCAGGCAGATTTTGACGGAAACAGTTAGTTATAATTTGAAATTTCGAACGATCGTAAACTGTTTTAACAATTTTTTCCGCATCATGAAGGATCTGGAGGAAAGGAACAATATGTATCTAGCAAACTATACGACAACGAAAATGCTTTTTTTTTCACAAACAGATCATCAAGTAGACTTTCTGTTAGTTTTTGGAAAGCAACATCATGCTCCCACTGGTTTGAAGCATCAGAAGTAAGTTATTTTTTCAGTTCAACCAGTAGTTAACAATGCATGCTGAATGTCCTTGAAGTAATCTATGGAGAGTAAACTTACCACTGGATAGTCTGCATGGTAATTTACGTCATTTAAAACATAATTGGCACTCTCAAATGACTCGACATGCCTTAAATGCTTATCTCGTTGTATGACTTTTGTCTGCAGAATAAATATTGTACCAGTCTAATGATAATGCCATGGAGCATGTTTATAACGAAAGTTGATTCACACGCATTGGTTTTTGTCCCAATTCAAATGTATCAAAATTTATTCTTCTTGTACATGTATAGGCTTTATAACACCACCTAAGCTACTTTACTTGTTCTTATTGAATAGAATTAGCACAGACCATAATTTTCCGGATTAATTCGGATGTATTCCAATGTGGTTTAAAATTAATTTATTCGAAAAGGTTACATCAAAAGTTATTTTACCTTTAAAGTTAACATCTGTACTTATTCAAACATCTAGACACACACATTGATACAAATCTATATCTATATTTACAGAAATTAGGAAAATGCATATTTAATTCATTGTAAAAAACACAGCAAATCATAAGTCAGGGGAAAATAGGAAAAAGGAGCGTATTAAACTTTGATATATTAAAACTTCTTAAGTATTGGTTGTTCCACTATTTTTTGTCAAAATCAACTACGGTTGATATATGTAAGAAATTTGATATACTTTGACAGACGGTAAAATTGAAAAAAGGTCAAATGTAATTGAAATTCTTCAAATTCACTCTATGTGTATTTTCATCTGATATTTAATTTTGATATTAAATGAAAGCTGATACATTAATCTTTCATTTCATAGCAAATAATTGCTGATATCTTGATTCAGGAATTAGTTATAAGCGTTTCAGTGTTTAATAATGAAAAAAGAAAAAAATCGGAAAATCCCGCTTTACCGCGATTTTACAAAAAACTGCACCGTGGGAAAACTCTACGACAGGGCAAAAATGATAGTATAATATTTAGATTTTCAGCCGTGAGGTATGTTGGTCCATTACACTCTTACAATAAGCGACTATTTCTTGATTTGTCACTCCACTACTATGCAGCCGGTACGCAGTTGTTGCAAGGGTGATAACATGTACAGATAGCATTCACTTGCCTCTAATAAGGCAACGGATTTAAGTCTTTTTACTGGACAGCCAACTTTATTATGGATTTTAATGCCTTTCTAATATATATGTCGACGGAATTCATACAATGTTCTGTATATTGATAAAAATATGATTTGTCATGAATTCTTGATTTTGTGTATTTTAGAATATGCTGGAACGAGCTGTCAGTTTATTAAGGATCACTGTGCTGATCCAAACACGTGTAAAAATAATGGTAAATGTGTCACAAAACCTATCGGATTTGAATGTGAATGTGGTGACAGTGAGTATTTTATTTTGCAGCCAAATACATACAATTATCATCATATTGGCAAAGGTAACCTTTGAAATTCAATTTACTGCGTTTAAGTACGTGTATTAAACACGAAATCTTTTCATTGTTGATATTCCATCATACAAGTTTTATTTACTTTGGCTTATTTACAAAAGTAGTATTATTTTCACAACCTAATAAAGGTGTGCAAGAAATTTGAGTTTGACCCTTCTGTCCAACCTTTGGGTTGTCACTCTGATAGTATAGTGTAATGGTGAAGAAAGACGCCATCGAACGATGAACAGATGAATTCATTTTTTTTTTCAAAAACAGACAAGTTTCAGTACAATGCTCAAGTTCAACACGTCTATTATAGTCTAGCACAGACATTCAAAGGTCTATGGTCAATATCAAATACCAAAATTGACTAAAACAATAAGGAATGAATAGTGCAATGACGAAAAAAAAATCCTGTCTTAACTGTTGCACCACTGCCCAATAATTGATTCAATGAAAGTGCTTGAGTTTTGTTTGGTGCTTTTCAGTAATAAATAACTGGTGGATAGTAGCATCATTGGTGATTATATCACATCTTTATATTCTTATGATAAAACCAAATATTATGAATTAGTATATTTGAACAGAATGAAAGTCTGTTTATTTGTATTTGTAGGTTATTCTGGTAGAACATGTTCTATATACACTGATCCATGTTCCAGTAGTCCTTGTCATTCTACAGCTAAATGTATATCTAATAAAGAAAAGTATGTGTGTTATTGTGAACAAGGAAACTTTCTTACTGATAATGGATGCAAAGGTGTGTATACTTTTTTTACTTCAAGATGATGTAACACATTGTACGGGTAAATTTCTCTTTTCTATCTTCTTAGAACAATGTTCATTTTGGGACTAATGTTGGTATATGCATAAACTGTTGACGAAAATTTCTTAATTGCATTATCATGATTAAGAATTAATGTTTTAGCCTTGGATGTTTGCTTAACAAAACGTAATTAAATACATGATCATGAGTTTATGTGCTATATTTTTCTCTAACGCCAGAATAGTGACATCATAATGGATATAAGCTTATGAATAAACAGAATTATCTTCCTTGAGACTTTGGTTGAATATGTAGAGTGGTCATGTTTTATCAATTCCCGAAACAATAAAGTAACCATTACTTACATGTAAGAAGATATAGGAAATATGTAATAAAAATCAATTAAGATACGTAACCAACTGAAACCAAATATGCCAAATATTTTCTTAACGTCGAAATTGGCATCAATTCTGTTGTTGTTCTCTTTAAAACTAGTTTCTCAATTCTATCGTTAAAACAGTAACTTTTCTATTAAAAGTACATATTATATGCAAAGTGAGTTAAAATTCTTAACTTAAAATAGATATTGTTAGTTACCTTAAGATTCTTTACTAGAACAGTTATTAAAACTTCCATAGGCTAGTAAATATACAATCTAACGAGACCCATCGTTTAATTTCAAAATGAGATATCAAGTACATTTTAGAATTTTATAATGTAATCGTGGTAATTGCTTATACTGAACGCAAGATATACAATGACCATGCAGCCTTAGACTTCTCTATTTGAACATATACAAATCGCATACGTCGTTATTTAAAACTACTGTTAGAGCAATGCATTATATATAGTCGTCCTTATCTGTTTGTAAACTTAAAATATTAAAATAAATCTTCTTAAGGATGTTTTTCCCCCCGCATGTATTGTAAGGTTTTATTGCAATACAACAAAAGTACAACCATTTATTTTCAATAAATTAATCGGTAGTATATTTGTCTGACCTGCAATGAATTTGCGAAATTATTAAATGCTTATAGGTTGCATTATGTAAATACAGCTGTTTGACAAACCTCACCCGTTTTGGGGAGATATATAATATTCATAGATATTTTGTATTGTTTACGTACTGGTTCCCAGAAATGATGTCTATGTTTCATCTCATAAAGACATAACTTGGGAATGTTACTAGTACAAATAAACATAAATAGCGGCTGCCTTAAATTCTGAGGAAGATCCAAAGTGAAGGGAGGGGTAGTACAGAATTTAAATATAAGTTTAAACTCTTAGAAGTTCGGGGCATATAAATGTTGAAAATATGCCGCACAGCCCTATATTTTGACCTTTGAAAAGAAAATAGTAGTCGGATGAGCTATCCATTCTAGAATATAATTTTTTACGAATCTTCATAGTAAAAGTGGTACAGTTTTAGCCGTAAAAGGGGTTGCTATGGGAAATTGCATTGTCTATATTTACAGAAATGCAACCTATAAGGCGCCGGTGTATACTATAAAGGGTTGTATATTTATACCAAGGATTTTCTAACCAGGAATAGAGATTATCTTTGTTAGCTTTATTTTGAGATTTTTGGTGCTGAATGCTCTACGACTTCGTACTTTATTTGATCTTTTTAATTTCGAGTGTGACGTACAAAATGTTTAACCAGGTATCTATTATGTTATTATTTTTGACATTCTGAAAGGTGCATTGTCGGCAAACAAGACAATGTAAAACTGGTATCTAAAAACATATTTTACAAACAATAAGCCTTTACAATTGCTAGTGGACGTTATGTCTTACAAATGCAAAGTATGTTTTCAGACTTATGAGTATTGTACAGACGGAACGCGTACTTCGCGTTCTAAATGCAATGCCGGATACACTTGACGACTTGTTATATATTTGCCTATTTTCATGCTTAAGTGTAGTAGATGTATGGCTGCTAATCCGGCTGCTGCGATAGCAATGGCAACGGCATTATCTTTTTAGAAAAAAGCGTCCTATTTCATATATGTGAGTTGGATAATTTATGTTTTGTTTACATTAATGCCTTACAATCTGAAATGTTTGTCTGCTCATATGTATGTTGGCCTGTAAATTAGTAGATGGTTCAATGATAAAAAAAAAGGATTTTTATCACAATGTAATTCTTGTATCAAAATTTACTTTGATGACAATTTAACAAAAGTAAAATAATACAAATACCGAAATCAGAGGAAAATTCACACGGAAAGTCCCTAAGCAAATGGCTAAATCAAAAGCTCAAACACATCAAACGAATGGATAACAACTGTCATATTCCTGACTTGGTACAGGCATTTTCTTATGTATATTTTTATGTATTAAACCTGGTTTTATAGCTAGATAATCCTCTCACTTGTATGCCAGTAGCATAAAATTCCATTATATTGACAACAATGTGTGAACAAAACAAACAGTCATAATAGGTAAACATGTCAAAATAGAAGTACAGCAGTCAACGTTTTGTTATAATCTTAATCAGTATAAAACAAACAAAAGAAAAACAAGATTATTCTTTTATTAAGAAAAAGGTGTTAGTGTTCAATATTTATTTGATGAAGTTCAAGAGAAATTATTTCTGTATAACAACGCCTTTGAACGTGCATAACATTTCTGGCACTGCTTGTATTGAGAATGTTTCATATACTTAAGCAAAATGCCTTTTTTAAGTTTAATATCAATAGTCAAAAGTATCTTTTCAAAGCTTAGCAGAAAACGGGTTTTTTTGAGCTTCGTGTTACACTGCAACCCCTATAATACCATGTATGTTTTATAACAGAAGGTGTTCAATGTGTTAAAGTAATGTCAAAATGGTGGTTCATTTTAATTATCACTGTGTTTCCTTGTATCCTTGTATAATGAGTATTGCTTTCAACAAACAATGGAGGCCTTAAAATAGAATTATCTTTCAGAGAACATATTCTAATACCTGTTCAACACAGCAATTAACATAAGGGTAAACTACATTTCTCTCTTATTATTGTACAGTTCATGTGGAAAATCCGTTGAATGCCAATCAAATTCAATATCCAGTGTTTATAGATATAAGAAGATGTGGTATGAGTACCAATGAGACAACTCTCCATCCAAGTCACAATTTGCAAAAAGCAAACCATTATACGTTTAAATTATGGCCTTCAATAGGGAGCCTTGGCTCACAACGAACAGCAAACTATACAGGGCCCAATAAATGACTAGTGTAAAACCATTCAAACAGGAAAACCAACGGTCTAATCTATATAAAAATTGGCTTTGTATGTGATGTTGAGACCGCCGTCTTAATAATTAGATGCCATGTATTGTTAAATAGCTCTTTTAATGATATATACCGTTTTTATCTTTTAAACTGATGATTGGTATCAACTGCAACATTGGTTTGATACCAGAAGAAGCCAAATAGTACTGTATCGTTGTAACTGTGTTTTGAAATGATTTTCATATTTTTCTTTGATCTGATATAAAATATGCGTTAAACACATCTTAAATCCATGTTATCAATTTCTGAAAATATCTATTTATTTAGACAACTCAAATTGACAAGTACCTTTGTATAAAATGCACGAAAAAAACTCATCAAAGATACAATGCTTATAATTTGTTACAAAATAATATGTTAATTCCTTTTTAAAGAAGATAGTTTCAAATCTCATATGCTAACTTTTTTTTTAAATTGAATTATCATCTTTGGAAAATATTGAAAAAGCTACATTGTTTACGGATATAAATACTTTATAATGTCCTTTCGTTTTGGAAAAGGTGTGAAATTGAGTGATTCAAGTATAAGCATTTCATTGACTGCAGTATCACTGTACTAAGCAAAGGTATTTTTTGTTGTTGATTTCAAGATATTGATGAGAACTTTGACATCTTCATGGACAGATATATGAATGGAATGCCGGCCTATTTGAGAAATCCTATTGTGTCTCATACAAATCATAGTATGACGATTATGTTCTGGATAAGAGTTCTGGCAAGTCCTGGAGAAAATCCTGTTTTGGTATCATTAGAGAAAATGTAAGTGTACACATTGCCTTTTGTTATTCCAAAGTTTTAATTGATTGTATCTCCTGGCAAACAGATATATGTTAGAACTTAAGCCGAAACCATGATCAGATTCGGTTAATGTGTAGTGGAACCTTACTAAATCAAACTTCTAATGGGGTAAAAATGTGTTTTGTATAGGCAGGCTTTCGGGTGATAAAGATAACTAATTGAAAAACTTATATTTCTAAACAAACGTTCACAGATTTCCGTTTACTTTAAAATTAATTGTCCAGTTGAGACAAGTGTCATTGTACTCAAGGCTGTTGATATAATCTAAATAAAAAAATACGAATATCGATCCCACTCATTTGTTAAGATATATCAAATCAAATGTGAAAGTTAAACAGAAGCAATTTAATGGCAGAAACGGGATATGGTGTTCTTTCACAGAAAAGACAAAACGCACAATAACATAATTTGTTATAATGCTCTTTATTTCAATGTTGCCGTGAGTAGCGTTATAAATACAAATTCGAAAATTTAACATTAATTCTAATTAAAATGATCAGTAAAAATTTACAATTCAATCAATAAAGTAGCTATGATTCAAAATAAAATCTATTTTTGTTTAAGAAATAATTCTTTCATGTCATGCTTTATGCTCATTCTAACATGGGAAGGCATTATATTTGTCAATATCTTTATACCGAGCGTTAGCGAGGTGTAAAATATTGACAAATATAATGCCTACCCATGTTAAAATTAGCATAAAGCATGGCATGGTAGAATTATTTCGATTCTGATAGGAATATTTGGAACTTCTGTACTTCGAAGTGGACCTATAATACAAGGCAGCCATTTTGATTTGATGAACCAAAAACGTTATAGAAAATCAACAGATGAACGATAAAAAAAATTAATATATAAACGTAAACTTACTTTTAGAATGATTTTTATTTTATTCCGAGCAACACCGACAAAACTATCCATTTCGACCTCCGGCGTTGTTCAAAATACAATAGACGTTGCAATTTCAATTGTGACGTCAATCACGTGCAGCCCATGTTTTATTGTAATTAGAACATGGCTTTGTTTCCAAAGCGAAAGAAGGACGTCATATTAGAATCAATCATTATGTTAAGAATGTATGATTTCAGTTTATTTTTTTACTTATCAAGTACACACTATTTTTCTTGAAAATTAGGTTAGTTGTACTGTCAAATATCCATTGACCTTTAGTGTATAAATGTTGTCTTTGAGAATTGCCAAAAATTAAACAAATGCATATTTTTGGCTACTTCTTTTTGTCTTTGTTTTAGTAATTCATAGTCTTATTATTTTTACTTAGAATTGTGATTCTCTCATTGTCATTATCTGTATTGATTGATAAGGTCATTTACTTACATCATGTATATGATGTAGCTGAAAAATATATCTTTACAATGAAATTTCACAAGGACTGCAATGTTATACCAATGCTTGCCAAGACAACCATTTTCTAACGAACAAAAAGTAAATTCTGGATTTCTGATAGTGGTGCTGTTGGAAGGATAGTATAATAAATTGCAATTTTTTTTTGTGAAATGGTTCTGTAACAATGAGATAAAAGAAATCAAAGGAATAAAAAAGCATAAGTCGAAAAAAAAAACTGACCATACGGTAGGAAAAAACACTTGTGATCTGATGTTCTCTAGAAGTTTGAGGATAGGGTGATATTATTCCACATGTTGCAATCGTCGTGATTTCCATTGTAAATACAAAGTAAAAGGTACGATAATGCCATTTTGTGCAATTGAATTTAAAAATCAAACCGTATCATAAACAGATAAACAACAATAAAGTTACCAATCTTACCGACTAAATGCGCATTTCGACTAATCTACTTTATAACATTTTTCAAATGCTAAAATCATAAAAGTCTTTCAGACTTAAAAAGGTGGCTTTAGCTGTCAAATTCATGTACACCGATTTAAGTCAGTTTCTGATATTTTATTTAAAATACTAAAACGTCTATTTAAATTACAAAAAAATAAAAAGATAAAAAAATGCCCGAAGAAACAATTTGAAATGCATGTACTCGTTATAATGTATCAACATTTCGGGTGTATTTTAGAGCAGACGTCTTCTTATTCACCATCAAAATAATCTGGAAGAAGTCCGTAGGTCATATGACCTTATGCAAACATGAATATAGATATAAACTCACAGCTGAGAACATGCAATCGTATAATGACGAGTTTTTTTTTTTAGGTTTGTTTGATTTCATGTCATAGATTAACAAAATATGATTAACATAAAATTGTCATTATTATATATATACATACAATACGCATTAGTTTTCCTTCTTTCTTTTCTTCACACAATGATACAAGCCATGTCCTAATCGAATATGGCCTTACCCATAAAAATGTGTACACACATTATCACCTTTGTTCAATGCATTTCATAGCAATATATATAACCTGTAAATTCAGAAATTATTGCGATGTTTTTATTATTGCGAAAAATGCGACCGGGTTATAATCGCAATAATTAAAATTCGCATTTTGAAATTTTCTATATGAGTTAAACAGGATTTTTCTCAATATCGCAAAATTAAAATCGCATTTTAGTCTAAAATGACAAAATCGCAATAATAAATGCACGCAATAATTTCTGAATTTACAGTAATTTCGATATGATTATGACGTAAAAGTGAAATCGGTAATGACCATTCGGTAAATATGTTACCAGAGTATATCAACATTATCAACCAGTTCATTGTTTTAATTGAATTAGCAAATTTGTGAAAGGCATGTGGAAGTTAACTAGTTTTGAAAATTTATTGGGCAAATGATTGTTCATGGGAAAGAGGACAATTATTTCATTACAATCAAGCAATATATGATTGCGTTTATAAAACTTTCCAAGGGTTGACTTCTACTTTAACACTACGAATTTTTTTTTCTACAGCCTTTGAAAAGTCTTGTAGTTGTGAGTAGTTTTCCATTTTTCAGGTTATCATGACATGAGTAAAATATTCCAAACAAGTTTTCAATTTATGTTAAGTAACTATAAAAACATATAACTCTTACTTTGAGAAAACAAAAAAGTTAACAGTTTAAGTGCTTCAAACTTACTTTGGTGATATTAAGTTGTTAAAGAAAGAATGTCAGTCGATGCAGCATTTTTTGCAGAGTCTAAGTGTAGATTATCGATAATATTCTCTTCGATGGGACTGTTACAACAGCAAAGCAAATTTAGCACTAGCGGCATCGGTTGAAAATACATTAGGAAAACGTTATTACCTTTGAGGATGTTCGCCCCTCTGTTTCAAAATGATAAGGTTTTAAAAGACTGTTATAAATTGATAGTATATAAAACAAAAAGGATTTTAAAAAGTAGAAAAAAAGGCAGGTCCTTATTCTTGTTTTTGAGATATAAACAATTAAAAATTTAGTGGATAATAATTCTCTTTAGATTGTTCATGCATTCAATATTGGCACCTTTTTCTTGTAAAGAATTTGAAAAAAAACAAGAGTTATATAAGATGTTCAAAAATTGCTTTTTGAGCTAAATGTAATGAAATTATGAAAAGAAAAATGGGGTTTGCGGGCTTATTGGCACTACATGGGTAAAACTAGAAGATTCCGAATATCAGAAAAAAGATATATGAAAAATCAAGAGTAGCGAACATCCTTAATCATGGTTGTTTGTACATATTGAGATATAAAAGATAAATATCTCAGAATCTAGACTGTACAGTAACAACATAAATAGAGCCTTGCAACCATTGTTTTTATTTCGGTATAGACCCATAGGTTCTGTATATCCCACCTTCAATACGGATATTCAGCAATTTATAGCTAGAGGTCAGAGTGTCCTACTTCGCAACTCTACAGATACAGACGATATTCAATATGGAACAGATGTTGCTGATGGAAAGTGGCATTTCATGGTATTCTCCTGGGAACCTTCAGGAAAGTTTAAAATATTCATAGACTCAATTAAGAAGAGAGAATATGATCAGATGTCAGTGACTTTAAATTTCCATGATTATGTGAGGTAAGTAAAGAATAGATATAATAAGACATTTAAGAAGGGGCATACTGTGGAAGAAACACTATCCACCGAAAACACTTTAACATTGTCATTTTTCATACATATGTCTTACTTGTCTTCACCTGATATAATGACAAAGAGATGTGGCGTGATTACCTATTAGACAACTTTACACCAAAGTTCAAATGAAGTGGTTGTTAGTAATTATAGGCAACCATACGGCTTTCAGTCTTGACAGTTATTGTAAGGTTTCCTATCTAATATGGACCTAGTTCCTTAAGATACAAAATGTCCTTGTGTGATTTCAACCGATTTCAATATAAATACGTCAATCTTACATGAAAGGAACTATTTTTCACAGCAAAACATATTACAGTTAAGGTTTGGAAGTTTACACCATGTGATCGCTTTGTTAGTAAAAAAGTGAAACTTATCGCAGTTAAATTTTGGGAAGTTTACATCATGTAATGACTGTTCCCGGAGAGACCACTGACCTTCGGTAGGAAAACTAACTATCCTAGTCAATTAAGATTGGGGTCGAACGCGTGCGGGTTCGAACTTACAATCGCAGAGTTAACAGGCTAGTGATACATTAGTTCGACTACTTTGACCACTCGGCTATCGAGGCTCCTTATGAAGGTAGAAGCGCAAATATAAATCTATTTATCAGTCAACAATATACTTTCATATTGACGTCACAGGTCACAGGCATGACACAAGGTGTTGTGCAATGCTTTATGAATTTCTAATAAACATTGAATTATCTGTTCACGCTACAATTGCAACGAAAATTAAAATATAAATTAAACACGTTATTCAACCATCAATCGCCATTTTTAAAATGGTCACCAAAGAACATTACATATTTTAATGCAGTGCTATCAACAAAATTTGAAATTTCCATATAACATATCAGAAATGTATTTATTGGGTAAAACGTTACAAAAATGAAAACCGAATGATTATTGTTTCAGGGATATATAAGAGGAATTTGTTGTTTGTGTGCATAACATAAAATCCCAAGGCGTGGCCATAGCTAAAATGTGATCTCTAATAATTTCATTTTCAGTTGGCAAGTAATTTTTGGATCAACGGATACTCTTGGTAGAATATCAAAACTGAGGATTTACAAGACAGTTTTCAATGATATAGACATATACAAGGCTAAAGACAGTATCAGTCATTTGTCATCAGACCAACTGATACAAGGATGGACGAACATAAAACTGACCTGGTCCACATTTAAAAAAGTACCTAGTGGGGCAGGAGATGACAATGTTTGTGATATCAATTTCCCTGCATGTCTTGATGAAGGTATGCACTATGTAATTGTTTAAGGGAATGATCATTTCCTGTTAAGTTTGCATATACGTCAGTCATATCACTTTTTACTCACACGTAAAGCCTTTTTGTGGATTTCTACTTATTTTGTAATTGTGAACAAGATAATTCTAAGGCTTTATTTTCCATTTAAAGTGAATTTTGAATCTCTTATATCATGTATATTACATATCAACTACTTTCTGTTTTGAACATAAGAAACATAAGAAATTTGTTATATATCAGGACTCATAAATATAGAAAAAGAGGACACTAACTTTGTTCTGATTAATTACAAGTGGTTAAAAAATAACTAAATGCCAAAAAGCAAGACATGAGACGTGATATACGTCTACATATAATTCCCCAATGCAACCCGTATAAATACAGTTGGAAGTCAACTCATATAAAAACCATATTTAAATGACTTTTCACGATGTTCACAGAAGTTGAATCATTAATATAAAAATCATTCACGTATCTGTTTGTATAGATGTAGTTTTAGGCTTTTTATTGGAATGAGAAAATAAGATTTTTTATATTCATCTGAATTTTTGATATTTGTCAAAGCAAATGATATTTTTCAAATCGGTAAAGTTTGTCTGATAATAGAATAGACTAAAAATATTTGAGCAATTGAGTATCGATGTTTATCTATGATGTCAGAACATGTGTCATTTAAAATTGAGAATGGAAATGGGGAATGTGTCAAAGAGACAACAACCCGGCCAAAGAACAGAAAACAGCCCAAGGCCAACAATGGGTCTTCAACACAGCGAGAAAATCCCGTACCCGGCCCCTAAACAAAAATGTGCACTAATTCATTGAAAATGGACGTCATACTAAACTCCAAAACATATAATTGAACTAAAACTAAAAATCATACATGACTAACAAAGGCCAGAGGCTCCTGAATTGGGAGAGGCGCAAAAATGCGGCGGGGTTAAACATGTTTTGTGAGATCTCAACCCTCCCCTATTTACCTCTAGCCAATGTAGAAAAAAAAACACACAGCAAAACGCACAGTAAAACTCAGTTTAAAAGAATTCCGAGTCCGATGTCAGAATAGGTAACAAAAGAAACTAAGCAAAATGACAATGATACATGAATTAACAGTAAATTTTCAGACTTAACCACTGTAGTAAATTCAGTAATGTTCAAACATGTCGCTTGCTGCAGTCAATTAAGATCTTTTCAGTCTATGATCAGATTGTTTAGTAGCTGCTATTCATCTGTAGACATCAACATCATACTGAATTGTCAGAAGTAGTACTGAACAGTACTGAATTGACTGCAAACGAACTGTTTTGGCAGAACTAAGTTTACCGCCCTGAATAAGTGGAAAAGCTAAAATGACCGAATAATTCATTATTCCGGATTCTGATATCCTATTAAAATCGAAACAGACTTAAATTCATTTACTAGTGTTGTGAGCAGCCAGTTTTTTTAAAACATTAAAACAATTAAATAGACCGAGTAATGACAAATCCTTTGCTTCAGATAGAAATTAACTGGAACAAAGGATATGTTTATCCCAGCCCACTAAACAATATGGTCTTCATTAATTTAATTTTATAATATACATCAATAGTAACAAAGCGTAAACTTGTGTCATGGATGGATACCCCATACCTATTGTTTTTCTATTCGATCAAAAAAATATGTTTTTGTACAATGGATATAAGAAGATGTGTCAATGAAACAACTCTCCATCTAAGTCACAATTTGTAAAAGTAACATGAGTAAACCATTATATATGGAACGCCACAACTGTCTTATGTGGAACTCTGATATAACTTTATGTTGTTTTATTATTACTTGATGATATTTTGTCTTTACTTAATATGGTTTTGACATTACGTAATGATGTTTTGATATAACTCAATATGGAATAGTCATTACTTAATGATATTTCGATATTACACGATATGGTTTCGTATTGACTTGATATAGTTTTGTCATTACTCAATATGGTTTTGTCATTACTCGATGTGGTTTCACCATTATTTAATGTGGTTGTGTCATTAGTCAATGTGGTTTTAACATTACTTGATGTGAATGTGACTTAACGTTATGTAGTTGTTTCATTACATGATGTGGTTTTGTTATTTCGTAATGATGATTTGCCTATTCTTTATATGGTTTTACCATTACGCAATGATGTTTCAAAATTTGACGATTTACATGATGTGTTTGTTTCATTATTTGATGTGGTCCTGTCATTCTTTGATGTGGTTATCCCATTACTTGATGAGGTAAAACCACGTGACCAAATCGGAAAAAATATGTTCTATTTTAAACAGATTTCAATATATCGTTTGTTTAATGTGCTTTGGATGGGTATCGCTATCCATTGAGTTAAAGTTCAAATTAAAGTTCAGTGGTTGTTCAGAGTTATTTGGTATGAAAAGGGAACGGCAGATAATAATAAGAAAAAAGTATTAAAAGTTTATAGTATTTCGGACATAATTGGGATATCCCAAACCACTTGGTCCTGTTGTTTTATCCTAAGTTCTCAAACGGAAGCAGTATTTTGTAATAAATTTGTAAAATATTCCACGGAACCCTGTGTCTCACCTGATATTGCTGCTGTAAGTGTAAAAGCGTCATGTTGATCGGCTGTACATTTATCTATACATTTATCGGTAAAAAAAAAAAAAAAAAAATGTTTTCTGTAGATGCTTTTTCTTGAAATTGAGGAATAACTCCTATACAAGTTTTAAAACACTTCATGGAGGTTTACAAATTTATCATGTCAAAACAGTTTACATGTAATTCGGTTATATTTAACTAAAACAAAACTGTATGGTTTTCAACAATGAGCAAAACCCATACCCTATAGTAAGCTATAAAAGGTCCCGAAATGAAAAAAGTAAAAAACTAGAAACCTAACGATCTATAGATAAATAGATAGATAGATACTTTATTCTCTAAAAACTAAATACAAGTTTACAGAGAAACATACAATATAAATACAGATACAATAGTCGAGGTATACAAATCCAGTACGATGTTCTAAAAGTAATATACATGGCATACATGTTTAGTAACATGTATAATGAAAGGTTAACTCAATAGAAATACAAAAATGGAGATGGAGACGCCGACGCCACTATCGACGATGAAATATAGGTTTGTTGTGTCTCACTGCCACTACATTGATGTCGCAGGCTCGACACAAATCAAAAGACTTGAACTTTATTGTTAACAAATGAAACACTTCAAATCAACTCACACTAAAGTTACAGGAAACGGGGAGGGGCTCGGACTAAGCGACAAAGCATCAATACTATAAAACAAGAATTCTCCGATTTTTTAGCGTAAATGATCATTTGAACTTATACGAATATGAATCTTTAATTTGTAATCAATTGAATTCCTGATCTACCTCGCACTAATTGAAAAT
>JAASAO010001177.1:0-30011 GCA_017311375.1 Mytilus coruscus
AACACATAAACTTAACATGATCCAAGAAAATGAGGTCAAGGTCAGATAAACCAAACGAGAGATACATGTACACCTTACAATCATTCAATAAACCAAACATTGCTTATAGTTTCTAAGAAACAGTCTTAAACAAGAAAACTTAACATTGACCAATGAACCATGAAAATGAGGTCAAGGTCAGGTGAACCATGCCAGACAGACATGTACAGCTTACAATCAATTTATGCATTAAATATAGTTGACCTATTGCCTATAGTATCTAAGAAACAAACTTAACCATGAAAACTTAACATTGACCAATGAACCATGAAAATGAGGTCAAGGTCAGATGATACCTGCTAGACAGACATATACACTTTACAATCATTCCATATACCAAATATAGTAGACCTACTGCTTATAGTATCTGATATATGGACTTGACCACGAAAACTTAACCTTGTTCACTGATCCATGAAATGAGGTCGAGGTCAAATGAAAATTGTCTGACGGGCACGAGGACCTTGCAAGGTACGCACATACTAAATATAGTTATCCTATTACTCATAATAAGAAAGAAATTAACATTACAAAAAATGTTGACTTTTTTTTCAAGTAGTCACTGAACCATGAAAATGAGGTCAAGACAATGGACATATGACAGACGGAAACTTCGTAACATTAGGCATATATATACAAAGTATGAAGCATCCAGGTCTTCTAGCTTCTAAAATATAAAGCTTTTAAGAAGTTAGCTAACGCCGCCGCCGGTGTCATATGGTATTTTGAACCCCATGGTAAATTGACCCCGGGGTCAAAATACCGCTATGGTAAAATGAACCCCCATGGTAAATTGAACCCCCTGTATGGAAAATTGAACCCCCATGGTAAATTGAACCCCCCTGTTTTTTTTATTCTAGATAATAATAAGAACATTATACATTACTTTTAAGCTTATAATAGATTGAAAATCATACATACCAAAAGGTGAGGTAAATTTTCCATGGTAGGAAAAAAATAATGCCATGGCTCGGTATAAGTGCTCTGAACATGCTGAAGGCCTTAACAACAAAATTTCATTAAAAATCCTTATTGAAACAGTATGACTAGACCATGTACCTTGAATGCTTTGCTTATTTGAAAACTTAACATATAAAGGGAGTTGAAATTTCCTATGGTAAAATAGGGGGAGGGGGTCAAAATACCATGGCTAAGTAAAATTTTCAAAACATCTCTTCCAGCATGTTAAATACATACAAACTACTTATTGGAGTATTATTACTATGTAAAGGAGTAAGAATAGCTGGAATTTTTTTAATTTCAGGTCTATAGTAGGTGGTTCAATATACCGCAGGGGGGTCAAAATACCATGGCTAAGTAAAATTTTCAAAACATCTTTTCCAGCATGTTAAATACATACAAACTACTTATTTGAGTATGATTACTATGTAAAGGAGTTAGATTAGCTAGAAATTTTGAAATAATAGGTCTATAGTAGGGGGTTCAATATATCGCAGTGGGGTCAAAATACCATGGCTAGGTAAAATTTTCAAAACATCTTTTCCAAGCCTGTTCAAAACAAACAAACTACATTTTGAAGTATTATAACTATGTAAAGGAGTTAGAATAGCTAGAATTTTTTGAATTAGAGGTCTATAGTAGGGGATTCAAAATACTGCAGGGGGGTCAAAATACCATGCATGGCTAAGTAAAAATTTTCAAAACATCTTTTCCAGCATGTTAAATACATACAAACTACTTATTGGAGTATTATTACTTTGTAAAGGAGTTAGAATAGCTACAAATTTTGAAATTAGAGGTCTATAGTAGGGGGTTCAATATAACACAGGGGGGTCAAAATACCATGGCTAAGTAAAATTTTCAAAATATCTTTTCTAGCATGTTAAATACATTCAAACTACTTAGTAAAATTACTATGTAAAGGAGTAAGAATAGTTAGAATTTTTAAATAAAAGGTCTATAGTAGGGGGTTCAATATACCGCGGGGGGGTCAAAATACCATGGATAAGTAAAATTTTCAAAACATCTTTTCCGAGCATGTTCAAAACATACAAACTACTTATTTGAGTATTTTTACTTTGTAAAGGAGTTAGAATAGCTAGATTTTTTTAAATTACAGGTCTACAGTAGGGGGTTCAATATACCGCAGGGGGGTCAAAATACCATGGCTAAGTAAAATTTTCAAAACATCTTTTCCAGCATGTTAAATACAAACAAACTACTTATTGGAGTATTATTACTTTGTGAAGGAGTAAGAATAGCTAGAAATTTTAAAATAATAGGTCTATAGTAGGGGGTTCAATATACCGCAGGGGGGTCAAAATGGCTATTTCAAAACATTTTGCATTTTGACCCCCCCTGCCATGGTATATTGACCCCCTTTTACACCTTTAATTTCAAAATTCTAGCTACTGTAACTCCTTTACATAGTAATTATACCCCAATAAGTAGTTTGTATGTATTTTACATGCATGAAAAGATATTTTGAAAATTTTACTTTGCCATGGTATTTTGACCCCCCTACCATGGTATATTGAACCCCCTACTATAGACCTTTAGACTATCCCTATGTCGAGCTTTCTGCGACAAAAGTTGCAGGCTCGACAAAAACCTTAATATCATTTTTATAACAATAATATTAAGATTTTCATTCACAAATAATATTTAATATTGAATTAATTTGGTGCCTGAAAAGAAGTTACAAAATATATGGCTACAATGTGATACTATTTAAATCAGTTCTTTAACATGTCTGCTTATAAAACGCAGCGGTCCACACAACAGCGTTTTTTAAAATATGGTTAGATGTTTCTACTTGTGCCTTTTCTCACCTGGATCAATAAGAATCCAACTTTTTGTCTCAATATCAAGGCCACAGCGACCTTCAACGAGAGAAATTCCATCAGTGGGATGTCGCCCTTCTGGTATGACATCACCAGCTAACAGCTTCACAAGAGTCGATTTTCCTGCTGAAAACTGGCCGGTTACCATGCATCTCATATCAAAAGATTCATAGCTGCCCTTCCCTAATAAACGATTTAACATGGCAGACTGTTGCCCTTTCTTGATGGAATCTGAAAAAAAAAAAAATTAAGTTTGAAAGTTCCAATTTCATCATGTATTTGAAAAAGAATGTATGCATACCTCATGAACACACTCAAAGATAATTTGTTGCTCAGACTATAGTTTTCTATGTTGTGTTTTGTGTACTATTGTTTGTCTGTTGGTCTTTTTCTTTTTTTAGCCATCGCGTTGTCAGTTTATTTTCGACTTATGAGTTTGAATGTCCCTTTGGTATCTTTCACCTCTCTTTTTCTCCTCCACTTTTTGTCTCTGACACTGGCAGCTGTCAAGGATAATTTTCTTCATCTTAAAAAATGTTTTGTTTCAACTGATTTATCTTAAATAGCACTATTAGACAAGGATGGATATTTATTCTTGTGATACAGGAAATGTGCGATATATATCAATGTTTTGTGACATATTTCCTATAAAGTCACAGTGGTCTTATTCTTATGATACAGGAGATGTGCAATATACAGCAATGCCTTGTGACATATTTCCTATAAAGTCACAGTGGTTTTATTCTTATGATACAGGAGATGTGTGATATATAGCAATGTTTTGTGACATATTTCATATAAAGTCACAGTGGTCTTATTCTTATGATACAGGAGATGTGAGATATATAGCAATGCCTTGTGACATATTACTATAAAGTCACAGTGGTTTTATAAGCCTTAACTAGAAGTTTGCTGCCAGCACTCTTTCGGTCATAAAAAACAATAAAGGAGTCTGTTAATATTTGATCTGTCAGTGTGTCAATATGTCAATGTGTTGATGTATGAGTCTGTTAATGTGTTGATATGTCAGTGTGTTGGTATGTCAATGGATTTATGTATGAGTCTGGTAATATATGGATCTGTCAGTGTGTCGATGTATGAATGTTAATGTGTTGATCCGTCAGTGTGTCGATATGTCAATGTGTTGATATTTGAGTCTGTTAGTGTGTTCATCTGTCAGTGTGTCAATATGTCAATGTGTTGATGTTTGAGTCTGTTAATGTGCTGATCTATCAATTTGTGGATATGTCAATGTGTTGATGTTCGAGTCTGGTAATATGTTGATCTGTCAGTGTGTCGATGTGTGGATTTATGAGTCTGGTAATATGTTGATCTGTCAGTGTGTCGATATGTCAGTGTGGATTTATGAGACTGTTAATATGTTGATCTGTCAGTGTGTTGATATGTCAATGTGTGGATTTATGAGTCTGGTAATATCTTGATCTGTCAGCGTGGCGATATGTCAGTGTGGATTTATGAGTCTGTTAACATGTTGATCTGTCAGTGTGTCGATATGTCAATGTGTGGATTTATGAGTCTGGTAATATCTTGATCTGTCAGTGTGGCGATATGTCAATGTGTGGATTTATAAGTCTGTCAATGTGCTAATCTGTCAATTTGTCGATATGCCAATGTGTTGATGTTTGAGTCTGGTAATATGTTGATCTGTCAGTGTGTCGATATGTCAATGTGTGGATTTATGAGTCTTGTAATATGTGGATCTGTCAGTGTGATGATGTATGAGTCTGTTAATGTGTTGATCTGTCAGTGTCAATATGTCAATGTGTCGATGTAAGACTCCATTAATGTGTTGACCTGTCAGTGTATCGATATGTCAATGTGTTGATGTATGGGCCTGTAAATGTGTTTATCTGTCAATGTATTGATATATCGGTGTGTTGAAGTATGAGCCTGTTAATGTGTTGATGTATGAGTCTGTTAATGTGTTGATCTGTCAATGTGTTGATATGTCAACATGTTGATGTATGAGCCTGTTAATATGTCAGTGTGGCGATGTGTTGATGTATGAGTGTTAATAAGTTGATCTGTCAGTGCATCAATATGTCAATGTGTCAATGTATGAGCATGCTATTGTGTTGATCTGTCAGTGTGTTGATGTGAGTCTGTTAATGTGTTGATCTGTCAATGTACTGATATGTCAACATGTTGATGTATGAGCCTGTTAATGTGTTGATCTGTCAGTGTGATGATGTATGAGTATTAATGTGTTGATCTGTTAACGTGTCAATGTAAGAGTCCATTAATGTGTTGATTTGTCAGTGTATTGATATGTCAATGTGTTGATGTATGAGCCTGTTAATGTGTTGATCTGTCAGTGTGATGATGTATGAGTGTTAATGTGTTGATCTGTTAATGTGTCAATGTAAGAGTCCATTAATGTGTTGATTTGTCAGTGTATTGATATGTCGATGTGTTGATGTATGAGTCTGTTAATGTGTTGATCTGTCAGTGTTTTGATATGTCCACGTGTTGATGTATGAGTCTGTTAATATGTTGATCTATCAGTGTGGCGATGTGTTGATTTATGAGTCTGTTAATATTCGAACTGTCAGTATGTCAATATGTCAATGTGTCGATGTGTAAAAAACTCACGAACTGTCAATGTGTCGATATTTCTATGCGTCAATGTTTGAATTTAATACTCTTTTGATATCTCAGTTTTGATAATGTGTTTATCTGTCAGTGTATCGATATGTCAATGAATTACTGTTAATTCAGAAATTATTGCGAGGTTTTTATTAATGCGAATAATGCGAGTGGATGAAGTTCGCAATAATAAGAACTCTCAATCTGAAATCTGATACTTATATCTGTATGCAGATTTTTCTAAAATCGCAATAATTAATCTCACATTTTAGTCCATTCTTCAAAATTCGCAATAATGAATGCATGCAATAATTTCTGAATTTACAGTAATATGTCGATTTGTTAATGGGTCAACTGGTCAATGTGTCGATCTGTCTATGTGTCAATGTATTATTATGCCAAAAACTACTTTTTCTGTATAATCCAGTTAAGCCGATGGCTGGATTTCAGCAATTCAACTTCCCCTTATTCACATTAGAGTCAACATAAAAAGACAAACACAAGTGCATTAAAAACATTAAACATAAAACTGCAGAGAGAGCACAAATCTCACCAAATATCCATGAGAACAATTATTGATCCACTAGTGGCGTCCATCAGTTTGTACGTTCAAAGAAACCCTTCAATACGTAATTGCGTGATATGCTATCCATTTATTAATTCATTTTATTATTCCACTCTTTGTGAATAGTGATAGTTTAGTGGAACGTCCATTTTAGCTGAACTAGTATACAATTTACAGTTTAGGGGCCAGCTGAAGCCGCCGCTGGGTGCGGGATTTTCTTGCTGTGTTGAAGATCCATGGGAAGCCTTGGGCTGTTTTCTGCTTTTCTGGTCTTTGGTCTGGTTGTTGTCTCTTTGACGCATTCCCTGTTTCCATTCTCAATTTTCTCAATTTTAATCAAATATTTAATTGCTTGAGTTGCTTAATAACTAAGTTTCAAGTTGATGTGATCACAAACTACATGTTTCTTTCAAAACATTAACTTGATACTGGACAGATGCACAAACAAGAAAATATCATGACCCTCTACTATTGTAGGCGGACCATAAAACATTCATTTTCCTTGTCTCAGGCAGAGCAGTTATATCCCACTATGGTGATACTCTCAGGAAAGTATGAATGTACTTGGGGACACAAATCTTTGTATCTTCCTAAGGCAAGGAAGTAAAACCATACTGTCCAATCTTATTGCATTTATCAAAATAATATACATATACCTTTTTTAAATTGGATGTATAACTTGGTTGTGAATAATGTCAAGTAGTAAAGTTAATAATGTTACCGTCACATGCCTTGTGAGAGGAACAAGTAAGAATGATAGTACCGCCACATGCCTTGTGAGAGGAACAAATAAGAATGATAGTACAATCACATGCCTTGTGAGAGGAACAAATAAGAATGATAGTACCGCCACATGCCTTGTGAGAGGATCAAGTAAGAATGATGGTACAGTCACATGCCTTGTGAGAGGATCAAGTAAGAATGATAGTACAGTCACATGCCTTGTGAGAGGAACAAGTAAGAATGATAGTACCGCCACATGCCTTGTGAGAGGAACAAGTAAGAATGATGGTACAGTCACATGCCTTGTGAGAGGATCAAGTAAGAATGATGGTACAGTCACATGCCTTGTGAGAGGAACAAGTAAGAATGATGGTACAGTCACATGCCTTGTGAGAGGAACAAATAAGAATGATAGTACCGCCACATGCCTTGTGAGAGGATCAAGTAAGAATGATAGTACAATCACATGCCTTGTGAGAGGAACAAGTAAGAATGATAGTACCGCCACATGCCTTGTGAAAGGAACAAGTAGAAATGACAGTACCGTCACATGCCTTGTGAGAGGAACAAGTAAGAATGATAGTACCGCCACATGCCTTGTGAAAGGAACAAGTAGAAATGACAGTACCGTCACATGCCTTGTGAGGGGAACAAGTAAGAATGATACTACCGCCACATGCCTTGTGAGAGGATCAAGTAAGAATGATAGTACAGTCACATGCCTTGTGAGAGGAACAAATAAGAATGATAGTACCGCCACATGCCTTGTGAAAGGAACAAGTAGAAATGACAGTACCGTCACATGCCTTGTGAGGGGAACAAGTAAGAATGATAGTACCGCCACATGCCTTAACTTGTGAAAGAAACAAGTAAGAATGATAGTACCGCTACATTCCTTGTGAGAGGAACAAGTAGGAATGACATTACCGTCACATGCCTTGTGAGAGGAAATGATAGAATGATAGTACCGTAACATGACTTGTGAGTGGAACAAGTGAGAATAAACAATCCAAATGCTAGGGAAAAAGTTCTTTAATTTATTGAAGAAAGAAGTTTGATAGACCCATATCGATAACTTTTTCTAGATGTACAGCGATACACTTGGAGGAAGAGAAATCCCTGTAAAAACAGGCTAGATTACTGTAAATTCAGAAATTATTGCGAGGTTTTCATTAATGTGAATAATGCGACTGGGCTAGTATCACAATAATAAGAACTCGCATTCTGATATCTGAGACATATAATGTATTCAGCTTTTCTGGAAATCGCAATAATTAATCTCGCATTTGTGATAATTATTCCAAAATCGCTATAATAAATGCACGCAATAATTTCCTCACACAAGTCATGTGACGGTAATGTCATTCTATCATTCTATCATTTTCTCTCACATGTCATGTGACGGTAATGTCATTCTATCATTTCCTCTCACAAGTCATGTTACGGTACTATCATTCTATCATTTTACAGTAGTTTTTTTTTCTCTTTTCACTGAAAACTTTCTAAACAGCCTCAAAAATTGTAATGTATTTCCAAGCTATCAATCAGATCACTCTATGATTTTGCTGGATTTAGAATTTACCCTTTCATTAGGGGAAAAAGTAAAATCATAAAAATACTGAACTCCAAGGAAAATTCAAAAAAGGAAAGTCCCTAATCAAATGGCAAAATCAAAAGCTCAAACACATCAAACGAATGGATAACAACTGTCATATTCCTGACTTGATTTATGAAAGTTTAACAACTCTTTATTATATGATATAGAATATATAAATACTACTAAACGAAAAATACAGAAAGTGAAAAAACAATAGTGTGCTTTAGTTTATAATTTGCAAAATATCGACAAAATAGATAACAAAAACATTCATTTTAGAATTAACTGCCAGCTTTTGCTTGAGACTCTTCTGCTGGAAATTAGGGGAAAAACAATTTCATATTAAAGTTAAAAAAAAAGCAAGATGAAACTAGAGGCTCTCAAGAGCCTGTATCGCTCACCTGTATTTACTGATGCTTTGGAAATCATGTAAAATAAGGTTAAAATCATAATTAATAGTATTAGATATTAGATATTATAATGATATCTAAGATAATAATAAAAAACTGCAAAATTTCTGTAAAATTACTAACTCAGGGGCAGCAACCCAACAACGGGTTGTCGGATTCATCTGAAAATTTCAGGGCAGATAAATTTAAATCTGATGAACATTTTTGCCACTGTCAGATTTGCTCTAAATGCTTTAGTTTCAGAGATATAAACCAAAAACTGCATTTTACCCCTATGTTCTATTTTTAACCAAGTCGGCTATGATGGTTGGAAAGCGGGGTCATCAGAAAAAATTTTTGAACTAGATACCCTAATAATGATTATGGCCAAGTATGGTTAACTTTGTCTCAGTAGTTTCAGAGAAGAAGATTTTTGTAAAAGATTACAAAAATTTACGAAAAATTGTTAAAAATTGACTATAAAGGGCAATAACTCCTAAAGGAGTCGACTGACATTTTGGTCATGACGACTTATTTGTAGATCTTACTTTGCTGAACATTATTGCTTTGTACAGTTTATCTCTATCTATAATAATATTCAAGATAACCAAAAACTGCAAAATTTCCTTAAAATTGACAATTCAGGGGCAGCAACCCAACAACAGATTGTCAGATTTGTCTGAAAATTTCAGGGCAGATAGATCTTGACCTGATAATCAGTTTTACCCTACGTCAGATTTACTCTAAATGCTTTGGTTTCAGAGATACAAGTCAAAATCTACATTTTACCCCTATGTTCTATTTTTAGCCATGGCGGCCATCTTGGTTGGTTGGCGGGGTCATCGGGCACATTTTTTCAACTAGATACCCTAATGATGATTGTGGCCAAGTTTGGTTAAATTTGGCCCAGTGGTTTCAGAGGAGAAGATTTTTGTAAAAAGCTTACGACGACGGACGACGATGATGAGAACAGCTCACTTAGCCCGTCGGGCCAGGTGAGTTAAAAAGGGAAATAAATCTCTGAAATCAAGTAAATCAATGGAAAGAGTTAATGAACATTCAATAAACAAATTAGAAGCAAAAAAACAGGAGCTTGAAAGTTTACGAATACAAAAACTACAAGGAAAACTAGTAAGATCACCTGTTCAATGGATACAGGAAGGAGAAAAACCTATTAATTATTTCTGTGACTTAGAATCATGAAAATTTATGAGCAAAATTATTCCTAAAATAGAGAAAAAGAAAATGGTGAAATTATAACAGAACAAAAAGAGATTTTAAAAGAAGTTAAATATTTTTATGACAACCTTTATAATAAAGAGTTGTGCCATGAGCGCATGATAAACCCGTCGCTTTAACAAGAATAAAGATCCATAACTCCTCAATGTCATATCACAAATTAAGAAAAAATAAATAAACGGAGGTTATTTTAATAGATATAAACCAGTCACCAAAGTTTCATGAAAACTGCCGAAAGAACTTTTGAGTTATTGTTCGAAAACTGGAAAATCCCCCTTCTTTTATTAATAAAACACCATAAATTGGAAACGTAAAATCTAAAATTTATAAAAATCAAAAGGGAGCTCACGTCAATAGTTATGAACAATTCACTTAAGTTTCATGCATATTGGTTGAAGTGTTTTTGAGTTATTGTCAAACATGTTGACGCGGATGGACAGACGGACGGACAGATGTATAGACGGACAACGGTATACCATAGTACGTCCCGTAAATGGGCATATAAACAAGAGGCTCTCAAGAGCCTGAATCGCTCATCTGATTTGTTAAAGCTTAATTCATTCATCAATCATGATTTATATTTTTGAGTAATAATGTATATCGGTGTTTGCTTAAAAATGCACCTTTTTTTTGGGGGGGGGTGGGCAGGGGTCATTGTTCTGAATATGTTCATGCAGATAGATCAATACTATTTTTCTCATTTACACTTTCTTCTTAGCTACTATAATTTTCAAGAAAATAATCAAAATCTAAAATTTCCTAATAAATAACTACTTCTAACAGTAACCCAACAATAAATTCTCCAAATTCTCCAATTGGCATGAAAATTTCATAATAGATAAATATTTACCTAATCATCACTCTAACTCTCTTTCACGTTTGCTCTAACTGCTTTAGTTTTTGAGATGTTTGTTGATGGATCAAAACTTTGGATACAATTTTAACCTAGATACCATAAGGAACATTTATTTAAAGTTTGAATGTATTTGGCCCAGTAGTTTCAGAGAAGAAGATTTTTGAAATAGTTTACGACGAGAGACGACGAAAATTACCAAATTAGTGGCAGCAACCCAACAATGGTTTGTTTGATTTGTTTGAAAATTTCAGGGCTGGTAGATCCTGACCTGCTTAACATTTTTACCCCCGTGTCAGACTTGCTCTAAATGCTTTACTTTTTGATATATAAGCAAAAAACTGAATTTTACCCCTATGTTCTATTTTTAGTCATGGTGGCCATGTTTGTTGATGGATCAAAATTTCGGATACAATTTATAAACAAGATACCCAAAGGAACATTCATCTAAAGTTTGAATGTATTTGGCCCAATAGTTTCAGAGGAGAAGATTTTTGAAATAGTAAGACAGAAAATTACCAATTTAGTGGCAGCAACCCAACAATGGTTTGTTTGATTTGTTTGAAAATTTCAGGGCTGGTAGATCTTGGCCTGTTTAACATTTTTACCCCATGTCAGATTTGCTCTAAATGCTTTACTTTTTGAGATATACATGATATAAGCCAAAAACTGCATTTGACCCCTATGTTCTATTTTTATTCATGGCGGCCATGTTTGTTGATGGATCAAAATTTCGGATACAATTTATAAACTAGATACCCTAAGAAACATTCATTTAAAGTTTGAAGGTATTTGGCCCAGTAGTTTCAGAGGAGAAGATTTTTGAAATAGTTTACAACGACAGACGACGACAGACGCAACGACAGATGACGACGGACGCAAAGTAATGACATAAGCTCACATGGGGCCCTTTGGGCCCGGTGAGCTAAAAAGGGATACCAAAAGTATAAGTGTTTCTATCCTTTCATCTCAGGAAAAAGAAAGCTTGGAAGATATAATTACTGTTAAAGAAGCTGGAAAAACATTGAAAAACGAAAACAAGCATTCTGAGAGTATTGCATTGCAATACATAGTCCCCTACCGGTTAAAAATTCATTGTACTGAACAAAATGCTAACTTGATCTATAACTTATCATAGTGTAAACTATATAACAAATATCAGGTCAATGTCTTCAAGCATGACGAAAAAAAGTGTGAAACAAGAGTGCACACGCTGAAATGTCTCGCCTTCTTTACTGACCATTGATTTTATGTTGATAGTCCTAAATATAAAGCTTTACTAAAAGTATCACATAAACTTAACATGATCCAAGAAAATGAGGTCAGGGTCAGATAAACCAAACCGGAAATACATGTACACCTTACAATCATTCAATACACCAAATATAGTTGACCTATTGCTTATAGTTTCTAAGAAACAGACTTAAACAGGAAAACTAAGCATTGACCAATGAACCATGAAAATAAGGTCAAGGTCAGATGAACCATGCCAGACAAACATGTACACCTTACAATCAATCTATGCATTAAATATAGTTGACCTATTGCTTACAGTATCTAAGAAACAAACTTAACCTGGAAATCTTAACATTCACCAATGAACCTTGAAAATGAGGTCAAGGTCAGATGATACCTGCCAGACAGACATATACACCTTACAATCATTCCATACAACAAATATAGTTGACCTATTGGTTATAGTTTAAGAAAAACAGACTAAATCACAATAAATTGCTTAGCCGAGCGCAGCTGGATACGACATCTTAAAAAGAATCTTTCTTTACCGGAAGAACATTATCATCACAAATTATATTCAGCTCAGCATTAAATCGTACCTTGATCATCAGTCATTTTGAGTATGGTGAATAGATTTCATTTTAACTTTTTCACTTTTTATTTTCGGGAGGAGGACTGTGTATTTTTAATTATTTTTGGGGGAGGGGTTTGGGAGGGGTATATTAGGTTAAATCTGGGTCTGCTGTTTTGAATAATGTTTAAGAATAACGAAATCATAAAAAAACGACATTTATTGAATGTAATGTAAAAAAAAGTGGGACTACCGGCAAGACAACGTCAATTCATAGTGGGACATGATACTGACACACATAAAGGTATTTTATTTGTGGTTATGTTCCGGACCATATGAGTATTGGGATCATAAGGGCATATATTCGTTTGGTTATTAACGGTCCGAATGTAAGAGAATTTATACCAAATAGATATTTTTGAAATAAATTCTAATTTTGTTCTCAGGAACACACTACTCGTTCTCCGAGCCAAAATTTGCAAAAGTTTACTGACTGAAATCTTTTATATTTAACGTATCATGGTATTAATCTTAGTTCATCTGTCGTTAATAGATGAAAGTATTTGGGATTGGCTTTTTTTACGTGTACCCCGGTGTTTAGATAAGCTCGAACGAAAAATAGTCTCTAATGTTTATTTATTTTGCACATAAAAGAGGGACAGCATGTAGTAAATGCTGAACATTATTGCTGTTTACAGTTTATCTCTATCTATAATAATATTTAAGATAATAACCAAAAACTACAAAATTTCCTTAAAATTACCACTATTCAGGGCAGCAACCCAACGAGTTGTCTGATTCGTCTAAAATTTCAGGGCAGATAGATCTTAACCTGATGAACATTTTTACCCTGTCAGATTCGCTCTAAATGCTTTAGTTTCAGAGATATTAGCCAAAATGCATTTTACCCTATGTTCTATTTTTAGCCATGCCATGCATGTTGATTGGCAAGCGGGGTCATCGGACACATTTTTAAAGTAGATACCCCAATAATGATTGTGGCCAAGTTTGGTTAAATTTGGTCCATAAGTTTCAGAGGGGAAATTTTGTAAAGTTAACGGACTACGACGGACGACGGACGCCAAGTGATGAGAATGCTCACTTGGCCTTTAGGCCAGGTGAGCTAAAAAAAGGGGACTACCGGCAAGACAACGTCAATTCATAGTGGGACATGATGCAAGCACACATAAAGGTATTCGGACCATATGAGTTCTAGGAACATAAGGGCATATATTCGATTGGTAATTAACAGTCTATATATATATATATATATATATATATATATATATATATATATATATATATATATATATATATATATATACATAAACAAGTCTAAATTGAAAACAATATATATATATATAAACGAGGACCAAATAAGTATTATGAAATAAATTCTAATTTTGTTCTCAGGAACACACTACTGTTCTCCGAGCCAAGTTTACTGACTGAAATCCTTTATATTTAACATATTGTCTGAATATTGGTTCATCTGTCGTTAATATGTGAAACCATATGTAATTGGGGATTGGCTTTTTTAGCAATTACCCCGGTGTTTAGATAAGCTCGAAAGAAAAATAGTCCTCTAATGTTTATTTATTTTGCACATAAAAAGAGGGACAGCATGTAGTAACGGTTAAATAAATTTAAGATCGTATGAATATGAACAATAGCACATTTAATACATGTTTGTAACTAAATCAACTTGATTTGACTTAATATTGAATTTACCAAAATAATTTTAGCAAAATTAAAGGGGAAAAGGGAGTATTCAAATCACCAACTGCCTGTTATCAAAACAACTGACTATTTGTTTAACTGTTCATTTAGATTTTTAAAGTTATTTTCAAAAGCCGACGTATTGTGATGCGTAAGTAAAAAGTCGATAATGAAATTTGTAAAATGCTTTTAATATAATTCTGAGTAGTTTTAACTAGTGACTAAAATTTTGTCTTGTAATCATGTAATAATGATTACCATATGATTGAATAAGACAAAATTAAAATTTTTAAAAACGCCTAATTTAATACCTTATTCAATTTACAGTAAAAGAATCTATTCAGCGTTTGTCGTATTATTTACCTAAGCCATACACGCATATGGTCATGACCAAACAGCACCGCCTCCATGGTCTCATGGGAGCATGTTCGCCTCGAGCGAGAGGTCGTGGGTTGGAACCCTTGCGGGTCAAACCAAAAACTTTGAAATTTAAAACTGCGTATCCGTTAGGCACGCTGCATCAAGGAGTAAAAGCAAAGACTGGTCGACTCGGAGTCAGAAAAATGTATTCAGGTAAGGTGGTATGTCTTTCTGCGGACTGTTGCCTCGTGAAATAGCAAGTTAAAAAATCGGCTAAGTAAAATTCGTGTAAAATACGTGTCAGTATTGTACAAAGCAGGGTTAATATTCATATTACATTAACATTTCTCGTCCTGAATATGCAAATTAATTTGCCGCTGGACATTAAGCAGTCATCCATCCATCATCATTATCATGACCATGCGTGTATGGTCCAAATACTTCAGAACAGTTATATTAGGAACAAGCTGGGTCTGTTTTGATATTGTTTAAGAATTTGGGGTCTTCCAATCTCCTAAATAAGGTATGGTTAGATTCAGCATATCAAAGAATCCAATATATTCATTATTTGTTGAAATGAACAAAGTTTAATTTTAGACCATTTGACCTTAATGTGGACCAATTTGGAAACCAGGCCCAACATCAAAATCTAAATGTACGGTTAGATTCAGCATATCAAAGAACCCCAGAATTCAATTTAATTTTAGCACACTTTGGACCTAAATGTTGACCAATTTAAAATCCAAATACACGGTTAGATTCGGTATATCATATAAACCCAGTAATTCAATTTTGATGAAATCATAATAGTTTAATTTTGGATCCTATGGACCTCAATGTGGACCAACCAAAATTCAAAATCTAAATACACGGTTAGATTTGGCATATTATAGAACCCCAGTAATTCAATTTTAGATGAAATCAAAGAAAGTTTAATTTGGGATCCTTTGGACCTCAATGTGGACCGATTGAAAACGGGCCAAAATCCAAAATTTAAATACACTGTTAGATTCAGCATATTAAAGAAACAAAGAATTCAAGACTTTGAATTAAATCGCGTTGAAAGTGGTCAAGAAATAAGCAATTTATACAAAGTATTAGTAAGTATTGCCCGTTTGGTCTCTTAATTCTTAATAGTTAGGGCCATAATCCCCAAAATCAATCCCAACCTTACTTTTTTATATGGAACCTTGTGGTACAATTTGATAGGGATCCTTAGAATTACACTCAATTTATTGTCTGAAAACCAGAAAATCATTGTTTTTTTATGCCCTAATTCCTAAAAAATAAGGAGATGTGATATGATTGCCAATTATCCACCAAAGTTCAAATGAAGTTGAATGAAGCAATTATAGGCATCCGTACGACCTTCAAAAATGAGAAAAACCCATACCGTGTGGTCGGCTATAAAAGGCCCGACATGAAAATATGAAACAATTCAATTGAGAAAACTAACGACCTAATTTACAACAAAACCTAGACGGTTTGAACCATAATCCCAAAACCAATCCCAACATTCCTTTTGAGGTACGGGACCTTGTCATGCTTGTGAAACAATTTCATAGAGATCTTATACAAAAGTCATTGTCCTGAAACAAGAAAAAATGCTTGTTTTGACCCCTAATTCCTCAACAGTTAGGACAATAACACCAAAAATTAATCCCATCCTTCTTTGTTTTTGTATGAAACCTTGTGGTACAATTTCAAAGAGATCCATACACTTATACAAAAGTTATTGTCTGGAAACCAGAAAATCCTTATTTGTTTATGCCTCATAATTTCTAAACAGTTTGAGTCATAACCCTCCAAATTAATCCCAACCTTCCTTTTGTGGTATTGAACCTTGTGGTAAAAATTAATTTCATAGAGATCCATTCACTTGTACACAAGTTATATTGTCTGTAAACTAAAAGTCTTGGGACAACGACGACATCGCCATACCAGTATACGGACGCCAAAAAATACGGAATAATATTATTAATTCGTATATTTTAACTACTTTGATTCGTTCAGGGATAGTCACATGTTCAACTATATTTTCGAAGGTAGACAGAAAGCGGCGGATAGCAAAAGCATATTGCATAGCAAAAGCATATTGCACGGTTATTTTAGAATATCTAAAACCGATATCCTTTGTGACGTTATGTAATGAATTTCATGATATTGTTAAAAGTTTTATTAAAAATATCTATGATTGATTACTTGAAGAAGAAAAATCTTCAAATACATAAGATCTTAAAAACAAATATAAAATTAAGTGAAATAACAACTAATATGTTGTTATTGTCTAGGAGACAATATGATATCTATATATTTCCAACAAAATCAACGCAGCGATTTTCATACAAATATGGTCGGAAATTAATAATATAACAATTATAGCCTATGCATGAGGTCAATACAGGATATATCGACCCAAAGAGTATATCGACCTCGGACTTCGTCCTCAGTCAATATACTTCTTTCAGGTCAATATATCCTTGTATCGACCTCATACAAAACTATAATTGTATAATATATGAAGTCAATAATCGGTAAAAACAAAACACTTTCAAGTCAGAAATCCGTTTTTTATTGTATGCTAACCAAACATTGAACAATTTTATATTTGAAAGATTATTTTCGGTCAAAAGTTACCAAAGTTGTAGTTCTGCAAGATCACATTTACGTGGACTTCTCTTCACCTTCCTCGTGTTTCATTTAAATCTTGCTATGACTTTATATACTGTGCTGGATGTATAGATACACAGCCACGTCATATCGGAATGGAAACGTTAAATCCAATGCCTCATGCAGGCGAATGTCACTATATCTGCACGTTAAAGAATCATTGAAATATCTCCGTCAGTGGTCTGAGTGATCGGTATCCTGTTGCAAGGCAAGATGTCTGTTCTATTCAACACAACCTCCTTCAAAAGAGGCAGTTAATATTTGTGCTATTTGTTTTTGTCCTGAATATGCATGAAATACGGCAATTACATGTGTATTCAACAAGAAGCATTCTTTAAAATGTTCTTTTATGCATAGATGTACAAGAGATATTATATATATATAATACAATTTCATTGTTTTTCGGCATAAAACAATTATGACCAGCATGATGTCGGTTAGAAAATATTTATTCACTTATACTAGTATGTTACGGAAATATACATTGGCTCCCTTTCACCCAATTAAAAGTAAATTATAGCAATAACTTTTAAAAATATTGTCAGTACATCTGTTTTAATGGGTGGGGGTATATTTAACATGATTTGAACATTTTGTAACAGTTACATATTTGGTATCCAAACACATACTAAATTGAAAATAAGTATTAATAGTATAAACAAAATCAACAATGGCAGAGTGGAATATCATAGTTTTGAGAACCTAAAATTATAGAAATGCAGAGGTCCAACCCTGAACAGTTGGGGGCAAAAATGGACACAATATTCGGGCTTGATACAGGTCTGCATTTGGATTATAATTAAATATTTGACACATAATAGGTTTCTGACACAGAATAACTGTAGTCAAAGAACTTAGAATTGGTTATATGATTAGCAATTTTTTGCTTTTGTGCAATACACTATGCTGTTGCGAATTGACCCCCCCTCCCCCAAAAAAAAATTTTACCCCCCTTTTTTTGCTTTTGTGCAATTCATTATGCTGTTGCGAATTGAAATTTTTTACCCCCCCCCCTTTTTTGCAAAAAAAAAATATGTATGATGAAATTTTCTTTTTAATATCTGAAATCTGAAATGAGAAAAAATTGTCCCCCCCCAATTTTTTTTCACCTCCCTTCCCTTTAAAAAAAATCTTTCCCTAAAGATATGGTCATAATATCAATTCAAATTTCCAATGGAGTTTGCAACCATAACTACCCATTTAAATACATCATAAAAGTCTTAAAATAGAAAATGACATACATAATCATGGCTAAAATTAATATTCCTTAATCAGCATTTTTAATAGTAACTTCTAAAAATAAATTGACAGCTTATCACCTTAAGATAATACAACATTTCTTTAGACATAATTTAAAAGCAGTGCAAGGGAGGTAATCCAAACATAACATTGTACTTTTAAGTAATTGTCCATTAACCAGGAAACCCTTGTTTTTCCCCCTTTTTTGCCCCTTATTCCTAAACGGTTTGAGCCATAACCCCCCAAAGCCAATCCTAACCATCCCTTTGTGGTATGAAAACTTGTGGTCTAATTTCAGAGAGATCCATACACCTTTCCACAAGTTATTGCCTGGAAACTAGAAACATGCTTATTTGGGCCCCTTTTTGGCCCCTAATTCCTTAACTGTTAGGACCATAACCCCCAAAATCAATCCCAACCTTCCTTTTGTGGTTATAAACCTTGTATTTTTATTTCATAGATTTCTATTTTTCGCAACATTTTTTGCGGTCGTATCAAAACTTAACTTTAACCAATGAACCATGAAAATGAGGTCAAGGTCACATGACACCTGCCAGTTGGACATGTACACCTTACAATCATTCCATATACCAAATATAGAAGACCTATTGCTTATAGCATCTGATATATGGACTTAACCTTGTTCACTGATCCATGAAATGAGGTCGAGGTCAGATGAAAACTGTCTGACGTGCATGAGGACCTTGCAAGGTATGCACATATTAAATATAGTTATCCTATTACTCATAATAAGAGAGAAATTAACATTACAAACTAGAGGCTCCCAAGAGCCTGTGTCGCTCACCTGATTCTACTTTGGTTTTGGAAATCATGTAAAAATAGACAAAAATCATAACAGATATCCTAATAATAATTGAGGCCAAATTTGGTTTAATATTGGCCCCGTAATTTAATCAAAAGCAGAAAACTTTTGTAAAATTTACAGAAATTACCAATAAATTCATTGAAATTGTAGAAAATGACTTTATAAGGACAATGACAAATCAGCTACAAAGTAACAACACTTGGTCAGCACCTCAAAAGAAACATTCATACCATGTTTGGTTTCAATCCATTAAGCAGTTTTCTAGAAGAAGACATTTGTATATATTTCCCATAGGGTCCTTTGTTAAACTAAGTCCCCCGTTGGCAGCCATCTTGGTTGATGGAATTGCTACAAAGTAACAACACTTGGTCAGCACCTCATAAGGAACATTCATGCCATGCTTTATTTCATTCCATTTAGTGGTTCTCTAAAAGAAGACATTTGTATGTATTTTCCATAGGGTCCTATGTTAAACTAAGTCCCTCTCTGGCAGCCATCTTGGAAGATGGATCGGCTTCAAAGTAACAACACTTGGTCAGCACCTCATAAGGAACATTCATGCCATGTTTGGTTTCATTCCATTTAGTGGTTCTCTAAAAGAAGAGATTTGTATGTATTGTCCATAGGGTCCTATGTTAAACGAAGTCCCCCGCTGGCAGCCATCTTGGATGATGGATGGCCTACAAAGTTACAACACTTGGTCAGCACCTCATAAGGAACATTCATGCCATGTTTTATTTCATTCCATTTAGTGGTTCTCTAAAAGAAGACATTTGTATTTATTTCCCATAGGGTCCTATGTTAAACTAAGTCCCTATCTGGCGGCCATCTTGGATGATGGTTCGGCTTCAAAGTAACAACACTTGGTCAGCAATTCAAAAGGAACATTCATGCCATGTTTGGTTTCATTCCATTAAGTGGTTCTCTAAAAGAAGACATTTGTATGTATTGTCCATAGGGTCCTATGTTAAATGAAGTCCCCCCACTGGCGGCCATCTTGGATGATTGATCGCCTACAAAGTTACAACGCTTGGTCAGCACCTCATAAGGAACATTCATGCCATGTTTCATTTCATTCCATTTAGTGGTTCTCTAAAAGAAGACATTTGTATGTATTTCCCATAGGGTCCTATGTTAAACTAAGTCCCTGGCTGGTGGCCATTTTGGATGATGGATCGGCTACAAAGTAACAACACTTGGTCTGCACCTCCTAATGAACATTCATGCTATGTTTTGTTACATTCCATTCAGTGGTTCTCTAAAAGAAGTCATTTGTATGCATTTCACATAGGGTCCTATGTTAAACTAAGTCCCCCGCTGGCGGCCATCTTGGATGACGGATAGGCTACAAAGTAACAACACTTGGTCTGCGCCTCATAAGGAACATTCATGCCATGTTTGGTTTCATTCCATTCAGTGGTTCTCTAGAAGAAGTTCAAAATGTAAAAAGTTAACAACGACGACGGACGACGGACGCCAAGTGATGAGAAAAGCTCACTTGGGCCTTCGGGCCCGGTGAGCTAATAATCTTAACTTTTTTTTCAAGTAGTCACAGAACCATGAAAATGAGGTCAAGGACAATGACATATGACAGACGGAAACTTCATAACATAAGGGGTCTTCCACCTTGGAAAATATAAGGCTTTTAAGAAGTTGGCTAACGCCGCCGCCGTAGCCGCCAGATCACTATCCCTATGTCGAACTTTCTGCGACAAAAGTCGCAGGCTCGACAAAAATGATTACTTAAGTGAATTTTCTAATACAAGGACCATACCTCTGCACAAAATCATTAAACCCCAAACATAATTCAAACTTGATCTGTAACTTGTCATGATAAAACTATACACCAAATATCAAATCAATATCTTCAACCACGAAGAAAAAAAGTGTGGAAAACTGATTTGCCGGACTGACGGATGGACAGACAGACGGAGTGCAGACCTAAAGTCACCTTCGACTTCGTCGGTAGGAGACCAACAACAAAACTCCTGTAACTGATGGTTTTTCAGCACAGTTCTATAAATATTTTTGGAGGAATCTTCAAATTTTTATTGTAAATTCATTAAACAATGGTGCAAAAACAAAGAACTATCTGTTACACAACAAGCATTCTGTGAGTAATGCATGGCAATACATAGTCCCCTACCGGTTACCAATTCAATGTAATGGAACGAAATTCTAACTTGATCTATAACTTGTCATGGTGTAAACTACATAAAAATATCAAATCAAAATCTTCAAGCATGACGAAAAAAACTGTTGAAAACTGATTATTTAAGTGAATTTTCTATGTCCAAAGACCATAACTCTACACAAAATTACCAGACTGGAACATTTAAATTCCAACTTGATCTGTAACTTGTCATGATAAAACTATATACTAATTATCAAATCAATATCTTCAAGAATGAAAAACAAACCTACCACTAAATTCTTCAAACAATTTACCAAAGAAAAGGAAAAAAATCCAAAATGTCATTTTGTCTTTGAAAAGTCTTTTAAAAAATGAGTTATTTCCCTTTGAACAGAAATCTACTAACTAATAAGTATTTCATCAGAAATTTAATTCTAGGGAAAGGGCTTTAACTGAACAAAGAGAAAAGCTAAAATCGTGAAAATTGAACTTGACCTGTAACTTGTCATAATAAATCAATAAACCAAATATCAAATCAATATCTTCAAGCAAGAAGAAAAAAAGTCTGGAAAACTGATTTGCCAGACTGACAGATGGACAGACAGACAGACGGATGGATGGAGGGACAGACAGACAGACGGAGTGCAAACGTAAAGTCCCCTTCGACTTCGTCGGTAGGGGACTAAAAACAAGGTATTATTACTTGTTTACCAAAAGGGAATAAACCCCATCACTTTCTAAAACAAGAATGTGTCCATAGTCATGATAGTACACAGATGCCCCACTCGTACTATCATTTTCTATGTTCAGTGGACCGTGAAATTGGGGTCAAAACTCTAATTTGGCAGTAAAATTAGAAATATCATATCATAGGGAACATGTGTACTAAGTTTCAAGTTGATTGGACTTCAACTTAATCAAAAACTACCTTGACCAAAAACTTTAACCTGAAGCTGGACAGACAGACGGACAGACGAAGGCAGAGACAGAAAAACATAATGCCCCTAGGTGGGGCATAAAAAATGGTGGCAAATACCTTTACTGAAAACTGTGTACAAAATTGGATCAGCAGCTATTGCAAACAGATTTAAGAGTGTCCTCGATAAATTAATCAATTTTGATCAGACTGGTTTTATTAGTGGGAGATATATTGGGGAAAATATAAGACTCATTTCTGATATATTACAGTACACAGAGGAACATGAAATACCAGGGTTATTACTATTGATTGATTTCGAAAAAGCTTTTGATTCCATATCATGGGATTTTTTTATGAATGTTTTGAATTTTGGTTAATTTATCATTATTTGGGTCAAAGTTTTTTACAATAATATCAACTCTGCTGTCATCCAGGGGGGAAATCTTTCAAATTTTTTTAGGATTGGAAGAGGTTGTAGACAAGGAGGTAAGCTGTCTCCTTACCTTTGCATTTTAAGCGTTGAGATTCTTGTGTTGAAAATAAGGGGAAATAGCAGTGTTCTCGAAAACCGTCGGTCCCGTCGGTCCTGACTGCCAAAAATCGGCTAGGACCGACAATTGCATGTGTAGTGGCAGTCCTGATGACCGACAACATTTTGGTGGTTGTTCACTTTTGTTTTAACATCTTTTCGGTATTCAGATAGCTTTTGAACTGGTTGCTAATGTAAACAAACTTTTAACTGCATAGCTCAAAATTACGGTAATACTTTTGAAAAAGAACCAGTCGTCGGTTTCTTTGGTATTCAGATAGTTTTTGAACTGGTTACTACTGTAATTTAACTTTTGTAGCATAGCTCAAAATTACGGTAATACTTTTGAAAAATAACCAGTCGTAAAAGTCATCATGGCCAATTTCGTTCAGAGGGGGTGCTATAGCAGAGGACTTTGTATTTGAACAAACGGAGACTGAATATTTTTTCTACATTACAAAATTTGCAGCTGAAGAATAAATATCAGACTTCTTTTATTTCTATAATTTTAATGCACTTTTCACTGTAAATGATTGTAGAATGTAGTGGACACAGGTTGTGAACAAGTCAGGAAAAGTGGGGTATTCGCTGTTTTCAGGGAACATCCCAGTTTACAGAGACTTCCAATTTCTATTTCAATTTATGGCATGAATCAGTAGTATTTGTAAATACTTAGGAGTATTTCACGAACAACAAAGCATGAATAAGTGAGGCCTTGTTTTTTTCTAGAACTCAAAAACATACAAATCTTTTGTTTATTAGGAATCAACTGACCAAGATGCATGCTCCAGGTGTAACTGACCATTATTGAATTATGTTCACTTCTATTGAAAGTTTCTATTCATTGAATTTAAATGCCCAATTGATTAACCTATCTTTTTGTCATTTCATAATTGATGATCAAGGTATGAATTGGTGAACAAAGGAGTTGTTTTGTTGTGAGTTGAGTACCAAATTAGACTTGAAATTAGTTTGATTTTTGAACTAATAAAAACACCTGCTAACATAAAACATTGTTATCAGATGTAAAAGGTGCACTTTTGTAGATTTCATAACATAAATGGAATAGGAAAAAAGAAGTCCCTATATACTGGGGTTTTTTTAACACCAGAAAACTGGGTTGTAACATGAAAACAGGGAATTAAGCCTCGATGTAATTCATCATTTCGTTAAAGACATTTTTCCTAACGAATTATAAACGATTGGAACAGTTTACCCAAAATGTTGTGTCTGCAAAGACCGTTGATAACTTAAAATACAACTTGATCATCATTGGGAAGATGTTATGTACCAGTTCTAGTGATAAATTATTTTTATAATAAATTTTTATTGTTTCTTAATATGAGTGGATTGGCATTATAAGAAGAAATTAAATACCAGTTTTAATGATGAATTTGGATTTCTTTAAATATTAACTATTTAAAATTTGAATTATTCGTCAACCAAAAGTGACCCATAAAATGCAGAATTGTTATTAGTTTAGTTTTTAAAAAGTACAAATTTGGGTGGGCTAAAAAGGATTGAATTTCCTTACACATGAGCCCTTAAACGATTCTACAGGTATTCTACAGGTAGTATAATGCATGAGACATAAAACAAAAATGAAATCAAACATGTTATCAAACTGACAAAGTATAATAAAATGCTCCGCAGGGCGCAGCTTGATACGACCGCAGAGGTCGAACCCTGAATAGTTGGGGCAAGTATGGACACAACATTCAAGCTTGATACAGCTCTGAATTTGGATTGTGATTAAATATTTGACACAGCATAGGTTTCTGACACAGAATGAATGTGGTCTAAGAACTTAAAAATTTTAAATTGGACATTCACCTATTATGGTCCAATATCCAAAATCTAAATACATGGTTAGATTCAGCATATCAAAGAACCCCAATAATTCAATTTTTAATGAAATCAAACAAAGTTTAATTTTGGACCCTTTTGACCTCAATGTGGACAAAGTTGATAACAGGGCCCAAAAATCAAAAATCTAAATACATGGTTAGATTCAGCATATCAAAGAACCCCATATATTCAATTTTTGTTGAAATCAAACAAAGTTTAATTTTGGACCCCGATTTGGACCAACTTGAAAACTGGGCCCATAATCAAAAATCTAAATACATGTTTAGATTCAGCATATCAAAGAACCCTAAGAATTCAATTTTTGTTAAAATCAAACTAAGTTTAATTTTGGACCCTTTGGACCTTAATGTAGACCAATTTGAAAACGGGACCAAAAATTAAGAATCTAAATACACGGTTAGATTCGGCATATCAAAGAACCCCAATAATTCAATTTTGATGAAATCAAACAAAGTTTAATTTTGGACCCTTTGGACCTCAATGTGGACCAATTTAAAACAGGGCCCAAAATCCAAAAACTTAATACACGGTTAGATTCAGCATATTAAAGAACCCCAAGAGTTCAAGAATAAAACCCCATTGAAATTGGTCAAGAAATAAGCAATTTATACAAAGTATCTTCTTTTGCACAATACTGTGCAATTGAATATTTCTTGCAATTGCGCAATACTGTGCAATTGAATATTTCTTGCTATTGCGCAATACTGTACAATTGACAATTTCTTGCTATTGCGCAATATTGTGCTATTGGATATTTCTTGCTATTGCGCAATACTGTGCAATTGAAGATTTCTTGCTATTGCGCAATACTGTGCAATTGAAAATTTCTTGCTATTGCACAATACTTATTATATAATAATTTACACATCCTGTTTGGTGTGTATCTCCTGCCATATCATTATTATTTGCTTTTAAATATAAATCAGAAATAACCAACTTAAAATGGAAAATTTTAAAGAAAAAAAAGGAAAAAGGAAAAAAAATCCCCCAAATTTTTGAACCCCTTATGATTCATCACCCCAAACTCAATCCCAGCCTTCCTTTGAAGTATGGTACCTTGCAGTACAATTTCAGAGAGATCCATACACTTGAACACAAGTTATTGTCTGGAAACTAGAAAATGCTTATTTTGGCCCTTTTGGCCCCTAATTCCTAAACGTTTCAGGCAATTACCCCCAAACTCAATTCCAGCTTTCCCTTTGTGATATGGAACCTTGTAGTACAATTTCAGAAAGATCCATACACTTACACACAAGTTATTGTCATGAAACTAGAAAAATGCTTGTTTTTTGCCCCTTTTTTGGCCCCTAATTCCTGAAATTTTGAGGCAATTACCCCCAAAAATCAATCCCAGCATTCCCTTTGTGCTATGGAACCTTGTGGTACAAAGTCAGAGAGATCCATACACTAACACACAAGTTATGTCTGGAAGTTACAAAAATGCTTAATTTTGGCCCCTTTTTGGCCCTTAATTCCTTAACTGTTGGTACCATAACCCCCAAAATCAATCCCAACCTTCCTTTTGTGATATTGAACCTTATGGTAAAATTTCATGGAGATTCATTCACTTAAACTAAAGTTAGAGTGCGAAAACCAATGCGTCTTCGGACGACGACGACGACGCCAACGTCATACCAATATACGACCGAAAAATATTTTTGCGGTCGTATAAAAATTAGTGAACAATGCAAAGTTCAAAATTTCCTTGAAAACAACCAAATATATAACATAGAAACTAGAATGGAGTTTATTTATATTGAGCATTGACTTTCATTTAACTAATAGGTGTTTGATAAAATTCAAGCAAAATTACAGGACCACCAGATTTTCTCAAGGACCACCAGATTTTTAGTCTTGGTGGTCCCAATGACCACCAGGAAAAAAAAGATTTCGAGAACTCTGAAATAGTGACAATAGTGGTATCAAGGTCACATGGGTTGAACATAATTTGTCACAATTTGCTGACGACACTTCTTTGATTTTAGATGGGAGTGAAAAATCCCTGAAGGAATCACTATTAGAATTAGACTGGTTTGCAAAAATATCTGGACTGAATATTAACTTCACAAAAACACAAGTTATTTGGTTTGGGACTCCCAAACCAAAATATATAGTACAGATACATTATGTCCTGACAGAAATCTGTCTTGGGGTTAAGGGTGAAACTACTTATACATTGCTAGGTATAATTTTTGATGTAGATCTTGAAAAAAATTGCTAAGATAAATTATTCTGAAAGAAGTGTACAGATTAAAAATACTTTAAAACAATAGTCTAATAGGAATTTAACTGTAATAGGGAGAATAACTGTGATTAAAACTCTAGTCTTGCATATTGTAAACCATCTCATTATCTCTCTGCCAAACCCCTCAGATGATATTGTTAAGAGAACTTATTTATAAATACATATGGAACTCACCTATAATTGAGTTAAGAAGGATATCCCAATCAAATATTATTTGGAAGGAGGTTTGAAAATGCTTGATTTGAATATGTTTATTACAGCATATAAATCAACATGAATTAAAAGGATTTTGCAGAGAAACAGTAATAATGGCAAAATATTCTCATGTCAAATATAGATATGAAAAAGTTGTTCAGTTGTGGTGTTGATTATATTAGACAACTTTATATGACTTTTCTCATCAATTTTTTTTTTTTTTTTTTTTTTCATTATTTTTCATTATAATATTATAAGGTGAATATAAGCAGATATCAAGGTTTCCAAATATTAGAAACAAGTTATTATAAATCATTTCAGTCAGTATCTGAATAATTAACATTAGATGATTACCTTCAACTACAGGTGCTGCAGATTCCTGTACTTGGGTGTCAGGAGTTACTTCTGGGGATGTCTTTGACATGACATCCTACAAATGAAAAAAATGTAATAAACTGTCATGCCCCATGTGAAAACTTGTCAAATATTCAAAACATCTATCTTAAAGGCCCATTTTTGCCATTGTAAATTTAGATTCTAAGAACAATTTAAAATTTGCCCATAAAGTGCACATAATGTTTGGAAATGCATAAGATCTAGAAATACACGCGTCAGACACATTATTATGACAACCAGTTTTTATGGAGGAGCAGAGCATACACATTTTTTTAAGTTGTCAGTTCAAACAGGCTGGTGATACAACCCATACTATCTAGCTCTCGAGACAGGCACCCTACAAAAGACCACAGACATGGTTGTGTGCCAGCGACTGGGGTCATAAATCCTATTACCCGAATAAGGGCGACAAATAATATTTTATTAATGTTTTTTAATGCTCTGTCCTTTTTCAGATTATTTATATTTTTATTTCTATCAGAAGCAGTTATTGCCCAGTTTGAAAACAGTTGTGGTTATCAGCCATAGTCATTAAGGAGAAAATGCATCATTTCTTAAAGCATGTTTTTCTATATTTGTTTTTATTTCTCCTATTGTTTAATTTGTCCAAAGACGGGAGTAAAAATACACTGATGGGGATATTTCTAGTTCTTTCTACCTGTATATTCACATATATTTTAGCATTATGTGATCCTCTGGAAATGACGATAATACACACACTGAGAAAATGTACTGTAGAGTTCTAAAGAATTTGTGAACATTTGCATTTCTATGCAATGTAGGATTTGTACTGTGTATAACTTTCAATGTTATGGAAAGCCAGAATGGAATAAGATGCCCAATTTACATCAGGCTGTTCATGCAAATAAAGGCGAATTTTTGTGTCCAACGAAATATAACAATGTTGTCCAAATCAAGACATGGAAAGATCCCCATGTAGGTTTGACTACAAGGATACGAGCATATACTCTAGAGATCTATTGATTTTGCGTTTATTATGTATCATGTTTGGTTGGTTTTTTTCATGTTGGTCTTGTACAATTAAGTTAGATCAGAAAAGCGCTTCGGACGCATGAAATTTATATCGTGTTGTTTTCATTTTTTACAGCACTGAGTCGACACCTCTGCTGATGGACTCAGTCCCCAAGGGTATCATCAGCTCAGTAGTCAGTACTTCGGTACTGACATGATTTATAACAAATTATGTAAAATTGCACATTTATAAATTTTGAAATTATACAGAAACTAAGGTTTCAACTCCCTCAGGCAAAGTTGGCCTTAGATGCATTTGGTTATTTTTAGGTCCTTTTTCGGTGTATAGCGCTTCTACTTTTTCAGTCCTTATACATTCTTGGCTTTCAAATATTTGGCTTTGAGCGTTCCTGATGAAGGTAGATCCAGAAAAGCTCTTCGGACCCATGAAATTTATATCGTGTTGTTTTCATTTTTTAAGATGTATTTTATATTTATTTATTGTGCAGAGTATTTATATTTTATTAACAATCAAATGTCTTTGATAGAACGATCATTTCAGTTTATCTAGACATTCTATGTAAACATCTATATACATGATATAGATGGTAGGGGAAGGTAGGAATTAACAAAATCATTTTTTGTTTTTTCAGAATCCAATATACATGATATAGCTTAAACAAATCGCAGTCAGTACATGCTAAAGGAAAACTATGAATTTACCATATGGTAACAAGGAGTTACTACGAGCCTGAATCGCTTAATGCTTCACGTTAGTCAAAAACATAGAAATCAACAGAAATAAGTGACTTATTTCATAATAAAATGCTCCGCAGCTTGATACGACCGCAGAGGTCAAACCCTGAACAGCTGGAGCAAGTATGGACACAACATTCAAGCTTGATAGAGCTCTGAATTTGGATTGTGATTAAATATTTGACACAGCATAGGTTTCTGACACAGAATGAATGTGGTCTAAGAACTTAAAATTTTTTTTTTAATTTACCTATTATCAATTATGGTCCAATATTCAAAATTTAAATACATGGTTAGATTCAGCATATCAAAGAATCCAAAGAATTCAATTTTTGATGAAATCAAACATAGTTTAATTTTGGACCCTTTTGACCTCAATGTGGACCAATTTAATAACGGGGCCCAAAAATCAAAAATCGAAATACATGGTTAGATTCAGCATATCAAAGAACCCCATATATTCAATTTTTGTTGAAATCAAACAAAGTTTTATTTTGGACCCCAATTTGGACCAACTTGAAAACTGGGCCCATAATCAAAAATCTAAACACATGTTTAG
>JAASAO010000696.1:0-32611 GCA_017311375.1 Mytilus coruscus
AATTATTTCACGTTCACCGTGAAATTGTTATTCCTTCTTTGTATTTAATGCTTTTAAAGTGTAAAGTGCGCCCCTTTATCACCCTTTTTAACCTTAACCAACTAGCAACGAATATTATTTTTCATTTAATTTAATGTTGTTGAAGTACCAGTATACAGAATAAAATCCACAATCGGACAGTGGGAAAAAGTAAAAAAACAAAAATACCGAATTCCAAGGAAAATTCAAAACGGAAAGTCCCTTTTCAAATGGCAAAATCAAAAGCTCAAACACATCAAACGAATGGAAAACACCTGTCATATTCCTGACTTGGTTCAGGCATTTCCTTATGTAGAAGTTTCATTTGACAAATTTCCTTTAGGGAAATACATCTTTTAGCTCAACATTAGAAAATTCCAAATTTCTAAACCAACAGTATTTGTTTTTTTTTCTCTAATTAATATTTTTCTAAATTTATTTTCAAAAGTTGACTTGTTACTCATGAAAATAAGATTTCCATGAGGTCATTTCAAGTCCAAGGAAATTGCGATAACGCAGGAGTTTGCACCATTTACCCCAGAGCTTTTGGGGCCTTAAGCGGACCCCCTGCCGTATGACTTCCTCCTCCAGCATTTAGTACACATCATGTTGGCTTAGCTACGCCTCTGCCGCCCCTAATCTGCGCATGTTAATGGAATAGTATATGTATATTCAAATTCCATTCGTATACAAGGAAAGATACCTGTTGATATTCTTTTGTGAAAATTGATTTCGGTCTTAGAAACTTTTGAAATATTCAAAATCTATCATTCTTGTGTTAAAAGAAAACAAAAGGAGATATTCTGCATTTTTAAAGTAATTTAAACGGTGTCTTCCTCGAATGCCAACATTTTATATGTTACCTATTCCTTGAACGCCAACAAAAATATTTCAATAGATGTTCATTTAATAACAATAGGTGTTTTTATAACTATTTAAATGTTTTTATAAGTATTAAATTGTTAAAAATAATTAGTGAACATGATAAAATTGAAACATTTTATCACTTTTTGAAAAAATAGTAAATTTTGGGGTTAAAATTATTATGAATTTTAAAGAAATAAAGAAAATTGAAACATTTTAATTACTTTTATTAAAAAAAAGATATTTTGGAATGGAAATTTTAAATAACATAAGACATATAAGAAATTATAGTTAAATACAGTTATTACAACTAAGAAATGTGTATGGATAAGCTGATATGAAGCACTTTTTCAAGTTATAACATAGTTTTGATATGTGCTGAAGAGTGATTTTATTCAGTAAGACGGACGGACCTTTGACCTATAAAGTTGTACATACATTGTGACACTCCCTCTAGTGTTGGTTAATATACAAGTATAAACTTTGAAATTATAACCGTTCTCAAGATATAGAGTGGACACGATCTTTACCATAGGACATGGGGTTGTTAACTGAAACCAAAGTTTTGACCTTGACCTTTGACCTGGGAAGTTGTACATACATTCTGACACACCCTCTAGTGTTGGTTGATATACATGTCAAGTATAAACTTTGAAATCATAACGGTTCTCTATATATATAGCGGATACAATTTGTTACGGACGGACGGACGGACGGACTTATTACAATAGGGCGAACCGCCACTAGGCGGGGCCCTTATAACACATAGTAATCTTCCACGAGATACAAAGTTTCAAGAAATTCCAGCAAGTAATATGGGAGGATATTACAGCACACACACAACTACAGAAATATTGAAAAGCAACATCAAAGTCCAAAGAGTCTAATGTAGAATTTGTGCAAACTGGAATTTCTGAAAATATGCACATGTTAACTTTGTGATGCAACACTTTTCAAAGTTTCATTTTAAGAGAATTCATATTTGTGCAGTAACAGCAAAAAATGATTTTCAACAACTTGACAAACATGAACTAGATTTAGCTACCTGTAATTTACCTATCTGTTTAGTTAGTATGATTGTTTTGATAAGCATGCACTTTTGTTGTGATAACTACTTGCACCTATTCCTTGGACGCCAACATAATTTTACAAGTAAATTGTTGGTAGATCAAAGGATGTTGGCATTCAAGGATCAAACCATTTAAATGTTACTGCTGTATACCATTAAAGCTCGGTTTTCCCAAAAGTCCTCGAGGTTATTACTTATTATTCACATTCATTAGTAAAAATAAAATGTCCAATCTGCACGATGCACCCTAATATCTAAACATTCTGTGCATCTCGAAACTTAAGCAATCCTGAAATCAAAATTTAAAACACGACCGATATTGATGTCTAAGTAGAAAATATCAACAACTTGCATGTTGTCCATTACCACTGTGTCTAAACTACTCCGGCAAAATGATTGGACTCAATAGTATCCAATATCCAGTACGGTGACGGACCATCAACAGACAGAAAAAATGTAGGATTTCTGTTTGTTTATTTGTTATTTTATGATATTGAAGTATATTAATTAAAATATACAACTATTTTCGATTGTGAGATGTAATATTTTCTACAATCGTTCTAGATTAACGGAGAAATAAGTAAAAGGCACGCCAAAATGATGAATTGAGTGAACTTTGCCTCGAATTTGTTTAATTTCTCGTAAAATTTTGCACGTTATACGGAAAGAACGGTACGGAAAGAAAGATATTAACATGGAGATTGCAAGAGTAGTCACTTTGAGCATTTCAACATTTGTATTTCTGTGCATGGAACGAAAGTAATAGGTATTGTCAAAATGGATGGACCCGGTTTTGTCAATATTGTTTACTACATAATGACCCGATTTTGTCTTTGTATAGGACCCGGTTTTGTCTTTGTATAGGGCCCGGTTTTGTTTCGTTTTGAAACCACACAATTATCAAAAGCGACGTTAACACGGATCCGAATATTGTCCGTCGAAAGAAATTCAATACTAGTAAATGAAATATTGTAAAACCAAACCTTTGTTGTTAAACTTTATTTTAAACGGGCACTTTTCGAGATAGTGAGTAAATATTTTTCGAATACAAAACGTATACATTATTGCACTTATCTTTATACCATGCACTTACATTAATTATTTTATAACATTATGATTTTTGTTTGTTTACAATACTAGTATGTATTGATGTAAAAGTAAGAAAATGTGGTAGGATTGTATTACCATATCAATTTATTAAAAGAGTAAACTAGTATGCTTTACTATACCATAAGCTTTGTTTACAATATTTACTATCATTTACTCATTTATTCATTCATTGAAAAAGACTTTTGTCTATCGTAATCTGCACGAATTAATCATGCATGCAACCCCGCAATATTTCTGGTACTATATATATATATAATGGAATCTGATGTACAGTAGTTGTCGTTTGTTTATGTAATTTATACGTGTTTCTCGTTTCTCGTTTTTATATAGACTAGACCGTTGGTTTTCTCGTTTGAATGGTTTTACACTAGTAATTTTGGGGCCCTTTATAGCTTGTTGTTCGTTGTGAGCCAAGGCTCCGTGTTGAAGGCTGTACATTGACCTATAATGGTTTACTTTTATAAATTGTTATTTGGATGGAGAGTTGTCTCATTGGCACTCACACCACATCTTCCTATATATATATAATACTGTGTAACTCGTATTGTACGACTTTGTCCCCAGCAGAGCTATAGAAAAACCGTACTATAAGTGTGATACAAGGACAATTATTATGAATAGAGTAACTCGTGCATTTAGTGAGTTCATAGACAGTTTTTCGTACACCTTGTGATCATATTAACTGTAATGAGCATGAAAATAAACTAAAAATTTGATTTCCAAAATATGTAGATCCAAATATTTCAATCCATTATTTTCAATACATTTTATTTTTGTTGTTTATTCATTTTTTGGGGAGGGGGTTTATGAGCTAGGAAAAGGGGGCAATTCCCTTCAATATTTTAAACATTAAGGGAGGGAAACATATTTCTTTGTTTGTTTGTACTTACGTATGTTTTTTCTTGGTGTTGAGGGTATATATAAATGCACGGGCGTAGGAACCTGAAAGGGGCAATACCCGCTCCACACTCTTCCATAAGTGGTGTTTTCCTCCCCTCCCCACTTTTTGGCAATTTGTTTTATTGAATATAACATGGCTACGGAAGAGGACATAAACTTACTTCTAAACTAATTGCTCACATCCACTTCATTTAAACTTTGGTGGATAGTTGTCTCATTGGCAATCATACCTGATTACCACATCTCCTTACTTGTATATAAGACTATTATTATAGAAAATATAAATTCTCACTTTTGGACAGGTGAGCTTAAAACCAACCAAGAATTCCAAACAAGATGGCATCGTTCTTAAATTTAAAAAAACACTAACAATTCATAACTGAGTTTCACACAAACGGAAAAACTAATCAGACAAAGCAAAATTAAAATTATTTTTGTTCCAATAAAGCAGGAATTCAAGTGTTTACGGATTCAAATAAATAATAAGTTGTCTTCTAAAAGAATTCTGTTTCAACGAGCCATCAAACTCCCTTTGAATGCCGGAGTTTAATTTACATTATGCGATATTATGCAGTATTTTCTATGACAAAACCGGGTCCTGCTTTGTTAATTTTCAGGACGAAACCGGGTCGTACACATTGATAAAACCGAGTCCTTCCATTTTGAAATGACCAATTTCCTTCGTTCTATGCCCAGAAATACATATATTGAGGTGCTTAACGTGACTAGTCTTGCAATCTCCAATTTAATATCGTTCTTTCCGTACCGTTCTTTCCGTTAAATATGCACAATTTTACGAGAAATTAATCAAATTCGAGACAAGGTTCACTCAATTCATCATTTTGACGTGCCTTTTACTTATTTCTCCGTTAATCTAGAACGTTTGTAGAAAATATTACCTCTCACAATCGAAAATAGATATATATGTATTTATATTCTTCAATATCATAAAATTACAAATAAATAAACAGAAATCCTACATTTTTCTGCCTGTTGATGGTCCGTCACCGTACCGGATATCAGATACCATTGAGTTCAAATATTTGTTGCCGGGGTAGTTTATACACAATGATTGCTCGTATCAAAATTAGAGTTACTTAGTTACCTGGAAAATCCCTTCGTTGTGTCTTATAGGTGTTACAAAATGCAATGTAAAACGCAAAATATCGTTAAAATATGAATAATTTGATTTATTTAGAAAGAAAAATAAACGATGACTCACCTTTTGATATGTAGTTTATAAAGACATTTAAAGAAAACAAATAACTGAAAAATAAATAATAATAAGAAATGAATATTATTAACGAAATTAAATTTTGCATTTTGTATTACAAAAAACGACCTGAAGGCTTTATACTTTGTACATGTTGTATACAGATGCCTTGTATTACGAAGTTTTTGTCTATCACATGTCTGTTGTCCATGACCTCATTTTAATAAAATAAATAATCACAAATAATTATACATGATGGTCTTGAAGTATATATTCTAGGTACTGACGTTGTTTATCATCTTAATTACGTGTTATAGTGTTGTTTTATTTGTCTTCGTTAATTATTAACCTTCACTGTTTAGTCCATTTTGGTAATATCATTTTGGCGTGGCTCGGTACTTATGCATCCCGCCAATGTGTTGTTGTGCTGTGGTCATTTTTGTATTCTTGTCTTTCTTTTTGCTTATGTGTTTTGTTTATATTCCAATTTGTTTTTCTTTGTTGACATATTTGTTTGTTTTATAGTGATTAAGGATGTTCGCTCCTGTAGTTTTGAATTTTGCCAGATATTCGGAATCCTCTGGTTTTATCCATGTAGTGCCATTAAAAAATTCCCCGCTAACCCCTACTTTTCTTTTCATATTTTTATTACATATAGTTGAAAAGCCATATTTGAAAATCCTATAAAATCCTTGTTATTGTTTCATATTTTTGAAAGAAAAAGGTGTCAATGTTAAATGTATAGAAAAATCTAGAGAGAATTATTTCCCGCCAAATTTTCAATGGCTTATATCTCAAAGCAAGCACACGAACCTTTCATTTTTTCTGCTTTTTATTTCCTTTATTTATATACTATCAATTTATAGCAGTCTTTTAAAAAGCTTGTTATTTTGAAACAGAGTAGCGAACATCCTTAAGATTATAATGTAATGATGACTGCTGTACCCTATTTTGACATTTTACCTATTATGTCTGTTTGTTTTCACATATGCACATTGTTGTCAATATAATGGAATTTTATGCGACTGTTATACAAGTGAGAGGTTTAGCTAGCTTTAAAACCAGGTTTAATCCACCATTTTCTACATATAGAAATGCCTGTACCAAGTCAGGAATATGACAGTTGTTTTCCATTCGTTTGATGTTTTGAGCTTTTGATTTTGCCATTTGTTAAGGGACTTTCCGAATTGAATTTTCCTTGAGTTCGGTATTTTATTATTTTACTTTTTTTCATGGTTCAGCGACTGCTTGAAAAAGTGGGTTTTATGGGTTTTTTTGTTTTGTGAATTTCTCACTAATTATGAGTAATATGATAACTGTATTTAGAATATAGGCTCCTTGCAAGGTCTACATGTCCGTCAGGCCTTGTTCAACTGACCTAGACCACATTTCATGGATCAGTGATCAAAATTGAAGTTACACGATTAGGTCCGTTTTTCAAATACTGTGAGAAATAGGTAAGCTACAATTGATGTATGGAATGATTCTATGGTGTACATGTCAGTCTGGCAGGTTTCATCTGACCTTGACCTCATTTTTATGGTTCATTGGGGAATTTTGAGTTTTAGTATTAATGTCCTTTTTTAAGAAACTTTAAGCAATAAGGTCAACTATATTTGATGTATGGCATGATTGCGAGGCGTGCATGTTTGTCTGACAGGGTTCATTTGACGTTGACCTTATATTATGGTTCATTGGATAATATAACTTTTTCATAGTTTTGGCTGTTTCCTGTTTACTATAAGCAAAATGTCAACTTTGATGTATGTGATGATTGTAATGTGTACATGTCTGTCTGGCTTGGTTTATCTGACCCTGACCTTATTTCCATGGATCATTGATAATGTCAAGTGTATGTGATTTTTGTATTTAAATTATATAATGAATGATGAAATGTTAAGCAGGCGAGATATTTCAGTTCGTGCACTCTTGTCTTTAAGCTTCATACATATATATGTTGGATGCAAATGTCTCTCCTGGAACAAGGAAGGAGAATCAACATACGCAAATTAGAATAAACAATAATTTACAAAGGTCGCATGGTAAATTCAAGTTTGGAATTTACTCTTTTGTTAGATTCCTATCTCATAGATGCATAATCTGCATACATCTTTTCTAATTCAAACTTACTAAAACGCAATCTACCTGCACATCTTAACGAATGAAATATATAGAAAATCATCCTTCCAAAATATTTGTTATCCAAATTTGTATCTGTATATGTTTTCTGTTTTCAATACTTTATATAAACTATTTGTTTTCCCTAAAAAGAGGTTGCATAGTGTTCGCTACATGCATCTACATTCGTTCTATTACAACTGTATACGCAACTAAATCCAATGTGATCTACATGAAAAAAGTACCCATTGCAGTTCGTTTTATTTATTATAGAAACTCATACATGTAGTCTTGAATTTACTATTTTGTATCCCATAATTGTCTTAATCCACCAGGTGTTGAGTTTAGAATGCAAACAAATCAACATGATCAAAGAAAACCTCTTCTTTGAATTTTAACCCTTTTAAGCTTGTCTTAAAGAACTCGCTGATTGTTGTACATAAACTTGAAACTTAAAAACACTAAGTTAAGCTAGTTTGTTTTTTCTTATAGTAAAAGAAATAAAAATAATTGTGATTTTTATATTGCTCACTAGATGCATTATATTATCAAATTCAGTTGAAAAATTGATGAACAATCAAGTAAAGCAACACAATAATATCAGTTGATTGTGCAAATGAAGAGTACAGCATTTCACTTAATCAGTCCACATTACATTTGTAATAAATACAAACTCTTTACCTTTTATGATTAGTCATTTTTTTTAAGCCGGGCATCTAAAATTTCCCTTTTTAGTGTTCTCTGATTAGAGATGGGTTTGTTGTCTTTATAATAATGAAACAATTAATAACAATAGTTCCTCCTAAACTAGTGAAATGATACAATTAAATCTTCTAGCTTATATAAGCGTTTGAAAAGGGAAAAAAAACCAGACTGATTTTGGAACGTCAAGTATTTTTGTTAGATTTTCTGTTGAAATAAAAGCTGTTAACTATTATACGCAGTTTTCTTCTTTTGTCAAAGAAATAGTACATTTATCTGATTATTCAAAAGTATGTGTTACGCTGGTAATTTATTTATTATATTTCGATAGGAAGAGTGATTAGTGTAAGAGTGACACACAAATAGAACGAGAAACGAATTGACATAAAGATTTTGGTTATTCTAAACGACAATTGTTTTTAATCCAAGATTATCTACAATTTTTCAAATAAACACAAATGATAGGCAATTGCCTAAGGTTGCCTGGACCCAAAGACCCAGGTGGGTAAAGTTACGGACCTTTTATAATTGAGGTCAAATATCCTAAGGTTGCCTGGAACCAAAGACCCAGGTGGGTAAAATTACGGACCTTTTATAATTGAGGTCCAATTGCCTATCCTTTGTACCTAGTGTGGACAAAAGCTTTGCCGTAGGTACTTTTTTGTGAATTAACGAAGGGAGGGGGTTGGGTCACCATACCCCAACTTTGGACCTCAATTATAAAAGTTCCGTAACTTTACCACCTGGGTCTTTGGGTCCAGGCAACCTTAGGCAATTGCCTATCCTTTGTACCTAGTGTGGACAAAAGCTTTGCCGTAGGGACTTTTTTGTGAATTAAAGAAGGGAGGTGGTTGGGTCACCATACCCCAACTTTGGACCTCAATTATAAAAGTTCCGTAACTTAACTCACCTGGGTCTTTGTGTCCAGGCAACCTTAGGCAATTCCCTATCCTTTGTACCTAGTGTGGACAAATTGAACAAAGTTTATGTTTTCGACGATGTGAGATATGCAATAGACCAGTTTCACATAAGCGAATTATCAACGCTGATCTCTAAATCCTATGCGCGTTTGATTTAAAATCCCGCGATAATTAACGATATCATACGTGACAGGGGGCTAGATCAAATTGACTCTGATATTTAGCAACACAATAATAATTCAACCGATAATACACATATCTCTCTCTCTTGGTGTATGCTGGAGATTATTTAATTTTAAGATATTAATAATCGTTTATTTTATATATTCAGAATAAATAGTTTGACCGTTTATACAGAGAATAACATAAATTTGAAACAAAAAGATGTGGTATGATTGCAAACGAGACAACTATCCACCAGAGCCAAATGACAGATGAAAAGATGAAAGCAATCATATGTCACCATACAGCCCTCGACAATGAGAAAATCCATACCGACTAGTAAGCTCTAAAAGGTCCCGACACAAAACAATTCAAACGAGAAAATAAATCATCCTGTTGCTGTAAAGAGTTCATAACTGTTGTGTTTATGAGTGAAATGGTTTTGAAAAAGTATTAATCTTGTAATTACTTTCTTTTGCTTACTGCGCTATGTACATTGCTGTATGTCAGTTGATTTTTCGTGAAAAGAGAAAAATATTTTGATAAAAAGAAACAACATAAACATCAGAAATACATTTAATTTCAGTTCTGTTCCAGTATCAATTCGCAGTTTTTCTTAAATATGTTTTTACATCTTGTTGTGACATGCATGTAAAGGGTTACGGCTTACATATAGGTTTAGCATCATAACTTTTAATTTTCTTTTAAACAAAAAAAGGTTACTGTAAGGTGACTTTTGCGTGACATTTTATGGGTACAGGGACAACTTACCGGCACTACTAGATAATCGAAATTTCCACTAATGGTAGTATGGAAGTATAAACGAAAATTGATAGAATTTTTCCTTATATCCTTTTTCAAAAGATGTAGTATATATTGTGATATGTTAAAAATATGAAAAACACCATGAAAGGTCACCGAGTTTGTTTTCAAGGTACAGGCTGTGAAAATATGAAACATTTTGTATGGATTATACAGAGAAAAATTTTAAGGTATCATTATATGAATATTTGAAGGTAAAATGAATGATAGAATTTCAAGATAAAATGTGAGCAGATAGCTCTTATAAAATGCTTTCAGCTTGGAATACCAACAGAAAAAAATGAGTCACCATGCGTTTTATCCTGTTTAGCATACATGGCACATAACATAAAATAGAACACTTTCCTGTTAATTGTAATAGACATGTAGTAGATAGGGCCCCGGCTCCGTGTTGAAGACTGTACTTTGACCTTTACTAATAGTTGTTAACTTTCAATACATTGTGACTTGGATTGAGAGTTGTCTCATTAGCACTCATACCACATCTTCTTAGTCTTATGTACATTTGTTTCAAATATTTCTGCGTCAGTGATGTTTTAGACAGTCATGATAATAAAATGAGATATATAAGGCAGTTTTCAAATACGTATCAGAAATACAGGGTTATCTTCAATTTTCAAACATCACACTATAAAACAATGTATTCAATACAATTTTAATTTCTAAGCTATGTTTATGATCGACTTCGTCTATGCAGAGGTTCAGTGCCAGCGGACAGAGTAATTTTCTGCATATTTTCAACTTTATCGTTTTTCATGCCATTAAAAGTAATTGAATATCCTGTATTTACCAGGCTTTGCTATAAAATAAAACAAATTGTTGAATGACCCCCCTCCAAAATTATTAAAATGTTCCCAGTGGCATTAACCGTAGTGGCCATGATATCAGTGTAAATTAGGTACCAGGGTTAACATTTTAAACATCTGTATTAGGGGATGACTATTTGATTTTGAGGGGGGATTTTAGAAAACTAATATTCTAATAGTTAAAAATAAATAATTATGACCAAGGCAGGATGGAAAAGAAAAGTCTGCAACACAAAATGCAATAAATAATTGTGTTCAAAAGTTGAATAAATTAATCAAATGGTCGCCCTTTTTCAGTAACTGTATGCATAGAAAAGGATACGTTTTTATCAATTGTCACCTGGTGAGATTGTACAAGGTAAAACGATGGCTAAGGTGTTAATTGACTTCTTAATTTATGACTAATACTATGTATATGAAGTAAGTCCCGCTTATTTATCTAATTTATTCTTCCTGTTAAGTGAACATCAGCGTGAATTCGTGACAATTAAAGGTACAATTAAAGCCAGGCGGCATATCAGATCGTATATTACTGCAACCAACAACACAGCAGTAGTCCGTTTTAAAATCTTTTAATGTGTCATTGTTAATAAAGTTGTCTCGTCAATATAATTTTAATATTTTGATTCAAATAATGCTAACCCAGCAGGCACACAACATTGATTTAACATTGAATCAATGTTTATTTTCTATATTGAATCAATGTTGAATTATTATTAGATTTTGCAAATTTGTATCAACGTTGAAATCCTATGTTGAATCAACGTTGATATTCAACTTTGAATCAATATTGAATAATGGTTGCTTCAACATTGTTTAAACCAATAACTTACCTTGAATTCAGATTGAATTCAGGGTGAATACCATATTCAACACGGAATCAAAATTGGTTAGTGGTTGTGTTCAACTGTGTTTCCACCTAAAACTTAAGTTAAATTCATCCTGTATTTTCTGTGTGTTGTATTCCATAATTTTATACTGTAGCAATATTTAAGCTAGTATCTTCTCAAGGCCCTCTACATGCTAAATGTCATAGCAACATTCTGCCGCAGGAAACTTTATCCAATAACTGCTCCATCAGACCAAAGTATAGAAATTAATCTCAGAAAAAAATTGATGAACTTTAAATAATATCATTGCCTGGTCATATTTGACATGGTGTGGGCTTTTGCTCATTGTTGAAGACTGTATTGACTGTAAATTACTCTTAGAAGAATTTTCAACAATAAAACTGAGAGACCACATTCTTGTGATAAGAGCATGGCTTGACTATGATGATGCCAACAACAAATCAACTGAATAACAAATATGTGTGTTTAGGGCTTTCCTACGAACCATAATTTAACCCCCAAGATTTTTTACATTTAACGATATGCATATAAAACACAAATTATCATCCAAGAGAAATATTGAAAAATAGCAAAAAAAATAAAAAATATTTCCAATATTGAACTATCTTTATTTTGAAAGCACACACCCTTAATACACATATTTTTTGCCCAATGTCTATTCTAAATATCTGAGTGATCAAGATATAAAACAAAGTTTGCTGTTCCTACTCCATGTATTCTAATGTCCAACCACTGATTATAGAGAAATATTCAATACGATAAAATTAAAATAAATTTATTTATTAATAGTGAAAACTTCAACTTCTTTCTTCTCCCACCCTGTCTTTTTGGAGCCCATTTTAGAAAGGTTGTTGTTTGGTCAGACACTAAAAGTTTTGTTGTTCTGTGATTCCATAGGTCTTCATGATGACATCTACAAAATCAAAAGTTATAACACTGTCAATTTTAATACTGTTCAACACATTTAACTATTAATAACTTCATAATGATGATATTTAAAGTATAAATCAAAAGCATAAGAACTCGTGAAAACTAAATGAAAGTTAAATTTCCATCAAAATCTCAACTACATTTCCTTTCATATAGACCAGAAGGTATAATCTGCAAGAAAATCCTAAATACTACATTTTAACTTTAACAAATTGAAGGTTTATCCATTTATGTCTTTTTCTGTATTATATGTGCTGCTGCAATGATATCTGTCTGATTGACATATACGAGGGTTGTAAAGGGGGGTTCTTAACACGAAAACACATGAAATAAAAATCCCAAAAACGCTGCACGGAAAATAAAAATTGGGATAATCGAACTTGTTACGAAGCACGAGAAATCAAATCGTAAATATTAAGGGAAAAGTACTAGAAGTTATTACTCAGTCGTTCTTGGAGATCACAGACACACAGTCATGATAATGGACATGAAGATCCTGTGGTCACCTTTTCGCGTCCGCTAGTTGCATCAGATTTGAAAAAAACATTATTCATAACTTGATAGCAATTAATATCCTGGGAACACATAATTAAAAAATCTAGACTGACTTGGAATTTAGTCCCGGTTTACTTTTTTATCAAATGTGGGACAAGCATGAGAAATTAAGAGTACCAACACGAAACACAGAAAAATAAATAAGGGGAAACACAAATAACACATGTCGAACCATTGCCAAGAAAATGAGAAAAAAAAGGCCAAAAACGTTGAACGTAAATAACTCTTTATCACCCTCATATATGATATACCCTTCACCTTTGATTACCTTGTCAAAACACTACTTCAATTTTGACAGTAAAATATTAAAGGTCCAACTTGGTGAGCCATATAGCGTCTGACCTTTCCATCCCAATTTTGTAAACAACTCAAGCCCCCCTTTTTATGAGATTTCGTGTAACTGAATTGAACAGGTAAATAAATAAAATTTCTTTTTACTTTTGATTCAATCATATGATGAATTCAAATAGTAAACGATAAAAATTCATGAGATGTTGCAAGGTAAATCGGGAATGGTAACACTAGGAAAACCAAACATCGAATTCGCCCGCTTACTACGATAATGCCGAGCAAAACGCTAATATTATTGACTAGATCGATTTTCTAGACATTCTGCACCTGTATTGGATTTCGTATTTTAAATTAGCTGTCCGGCGCCATTTTTCGCTTTCCGTTCGGCAGATTAGACTTTTCCCTTTAATCCCTCTGATACCATCAGATAACGACAGCCCTTTAACAGTCCGATTTAATTAAGAAGTAGCGCTCGTGATCGATATCGTAAACGTTGTTTTAAAGTTATTACAGTTATATATATATTTAATATATGTGTGGTATGTTCAACTAAATACAAGTACCATCAATGCAATTTCAGTGAAAATTTATCGCGGAAAATTATCGAGAGTCACATAAATTTATTTTCTTAATATTCGAAATCACCTCATTTCAACCTCATTCAGAGCTTAGTTGTATTCACAAGCCGACCTACATGAGTATAATTCACATCACAGGAAACCACATATTAGTAGGAGTGGCTATTTGTCAATTTCAATGACAAAGTAATATTTTATATAAGCATATTATGTCTAAATAGTTGATTGATTTAATAATAATCAAAAGATTCGTATTTCTGAAATCATAACTTCAATCATATATTTTAAATTTATGAAATTCAATGCAAGTACTTATTATCATTATTTATTATAACTATCTACATTGTAATGTTTTCCCATTACTATAGGTAGGGCCTACACTTGTAGGTATGTGCACTCTTAACAGGCACGCGATTTTATTCTATGATTCATACTTTTTATAGTTATGACATGAATTAATTAACAACCTATATTTTCTTGTTAAAGTGCTTCAAATTATCGAGTTAATTCTTGGAGAATTTTGGGAGTATTCCCTCCGACTTTCGCGTAAATCCGCTACCTTTTGTTTATTGCATATCTCTCTCATCAGTGTCACACCAGTTAATTGCCCTAATACTTCCTATCTATGACGACACGCGACTATGAGGGTATTTGAAAGTTCTTGCGTAATTTAACAATTGTATTTCCTGTCTATTTATAATCCGGTTGTATGTTGTAAACAGAATGCGGTCTTTGATTTCTTCAATGCGATAAATATTTATTACAAAAAAAATTATTCTTGATATTAACCTCTTTTTTTTTTCTCACCGGTAAAATGATATTTTATTTACGAAAAGGGTCATACCTGCGCATATACGGACACTGAAAAAATGAGGCGATTTTAAAGAAAATTATGTGACTCAAACTTTTGCAAATGCAAATTATACCATGCATTTTGTTTAAGTCAACGGCAATTTTTTACTACGATTGGTTGGCATTACTCTATAATATTTAAACCATTTCGGCGAAAATACTTCCATAGCTAAATCAACCTTGGTACACGAACACGCGTGACATATTTGTCAATGTCATGTGATATTCTGTATATTTATTGAATGAATAAATGTGTGTTAACTCCGTGCGATCTTTTCTGACCTAATTAATTTTAAAATAAAATTTGCTCTTTCTTGTGACTAGGGGAAAGATATAACATATGTATAACACCATGGTCATAGGTATGGCAGCAGTCGTGCTTTAATGGTGCTGCATTGACTTGTCGTTGCATAGTATTAATTCACGCACAATGCATGTAAACTTGTGTTTTATCTTGGACAGCGGTCTTAAAAGAAATTAATTTGCCTCAGCTTTATTCTCTTTTAATGTGGAACGACAATTCCACGATATACACGAAGTTAATTTTAGATTTTTTTTATTTGTTCCCCAATGTGTATTAATATTTTAGATTGCACTAGCACATAAAAATACAGCAGCGATCAGTGGTCAATTGTATAACTAAACATTCTGTGATAAAATTTATCTTGTATGCGCAAAGAGAGAAACTCGGGATGTTACATCACATAAAATTGATTTAACGAATTACAAAAGACATTTAATGAAACTGTCATGCACGTAATTTACATCTAAGTGATCAACAGATGTAGCTTGACCTTGAACTTGACTTTTGCTCACTTTATTGAACGCTAAAATTAGCTGACATCAATTTTATCCTCTGTGCACGAGAATTTCATTCGGCGGCAAACAGTAAACATAGGTGACCTTACTGAATGACCGTGGGAAAATCCATTCAGTGTTAAATTCGCTGTGTAATAATCGAGGCTCTTGAAGGTCCATTTGCAATTAATTTACGAGAGTCTAAATTATAATCCTTTTCCAAATACATGAAATACGTATTCTTTAACTATTTCTATTTTATAAGTCAACTCAATGACGTATGTTAGATATATACGTCCATGGTCAACAATATTCATTAGAGGTTAATGGAAATACGGTGCATGTCGTGTAGTAGGGCGTTGGTACAGATCCTCAGTGAATATGTGTAGATAGTAAAAATTATGTCCACTTATTATTTTAACGTATTAATCTCTAAAAGTTACAAAAGTCGAGTGTGCGAGTTGCGAAGGTAGAGTTGCAAGTTAGTGAGCTATCGGGGACTAGGATGCAATTTGAAAAAAAAGGCAGGAGCTAATAGGCAAAAAGGCAGAACAGAGGTTACAACTAAAAAAAAGGCAGGACATTTATTTTATTATAGCCCCCCTAAAAAAGAAAACATATCAAGTGGTAGCGCCCTTCCGGAAGTCGAGTTGCAAGTTACAAAAACATAACGTTTCTCTAATTTCTAATATTTAAACAGTCGTCAGAATTTTCAATTTTACTTCGCATTTGATAAACAAAGCATGCATGTACCTAAACTGTATGCATAGCATGAGGATGGGTACCGGTATTTTGAGTGCAGGATTTGAAAGAGTTGTTTGATACTTGTCTATACTAGCTTTTGACCATAAACAAGCTACTTCTGTCCAAGTTTGATACAAATCTATATTTTAAGAAAGTTATTAAAATTTTAAATACTTTAACCACAGCATGAATGTAATGTTACGTTGCAGAAAAACTAAGTCCATTTATGAGTTAAATACGGATAAACAGGATTCTTTTAAAAAATTATTTATAGATACTATCTTATGATTATAAACAAGCTTCTGTCCAAGTTTTAGAAATCCAGAATAGTTTAAGAAAGTTATTAAAATTTCAAAACTTAAACCACACTGACAGAGTGAATATTTGTGGACTCCGACGAATGAATGTATAGGATCGCTATGTCTCGCCTTTGCGACAACAGTCAAATACTCGACTTTGACGGTAAAAATGATCTACTAATCGATTGTCATCAGTATTTTTTCATAATGAATTTTTATACATTTTTTGGTCGTCTTTCTCTGGTCAAGGTTTGGTTTATTGTCATTGAACTTTTTAAAATTCTATTTCAACGAAAACGCATGTATTTTCTTATTTTTTTTTACTGAAAATTCTTCTCTCGGTTACAAATCAGCATGCAATATTTGCCACTGCACGTTCAGAAAGCAATAATCAGTTAATCTTACCTCCTCTTATATTGCAGTATTATAACAAATTTCAACATAATATCGAATTAATATTAGCAGAAATAAACACGCCTTGTCAATCTCCTATTACTTCAAATTTTCGATACAAAGAAAAAAGTATTACAAGTTTAGTTTATTGAATAATGCAGTTATAAATATTGTAATGATCTACAATTACCCCCTTTTTTTATATTTCAAGAGTTTGTGTGAGATAATTTGCACATTACTTATATCAACGTAACATATGTTGCAGTAAATGGTATTGGTCAGTTACATATTAATGTTTGATCTATGAGCTTGGTAAATTATACGCACATGTCATTGTGGACGAGTCAACATGCATATTGTGCATACGTGATGGTTTGAGTGTATTTCTTTCGTTTAAGCACATGACAGTTGTTTCAGAGGTTATACGTCGGTTGGACTTGTTCTGGTCTAACCTTTTCAGCATGATAATATTTCATTTTATTTCAAATTGCTGTCTTATCGGTCAATATTTACAAACTCCTGATGTACTAAATTCCATTGAGGATGTGTATTCGAAAGTTGACTTTGTGCATGTGTTAAAATTGAAGAAAATTTTCAGAGGCTCGGAATGGGAAAATTTATCCTGATATTGTATTTTGTGAGTTTTCAATGAAATAAAGTTTATTTGTGATGTATTTAACGGAAGTTAAATCATTTTTATAGTTTAAAGAAGTAATTGTGTCTAGGGATGAAAATACGAGATTCTAATTGTTATCTAAGAGGGATACGTCTAAACACTGCCCAGGACCTCCTGAGTGCACTCAGGACTTAAACGTGCACCCAGGACTCTTTATAGTTATCGTATGTGCACACATGACGGATATATGTATTTGTTGCATTCTGTTTATTTTATTGGTAAACTTTGGTAGATTTTGAAAACAAACTTCGAGAGATATTTATTATTATTTTTATAAGATAATGGCACGTGTCATTGACTACACAACTACTCAGCCTTGATTATCCAATCAACAAAATTGATTGGATTATCCTAATTGCTTATGAATATCATGTTATTAGTATAGTGTTTTGAATAAAATTGAATTAAACATTAAACTTGTTTCGGAATTGTTTTATGTTACATGTATTAAATTTACTTTATGCGTAGTGCATTTTTACGATTATGAAGAAAATAAAAACTCCCTTTCAATACATTTTAATACAGTTTCTCTTATGACCGTGACCTGTTATATATTTCTTGCATGAAGACATATTTCTCGTATCACACTGCTCGAGTGTGACACAAAAACTCAATTTTGAGTATTAGAAAATACCTAAATATGATAAATGACAGAAACTGAGAGGAAAACGGAGATAAATTAATATTTCAGAATTTATTTAAATTCATCCAAGGCTTGCAATACTGGACAAGTACAATTTCAATAAGAAATAAAATCTTACTATATGATTGATTGATTGTTGGTTGCTAAACGTCCAGTGGCCAATATTTCATGCATATTCAGGACGATAACAAATTAACAATAAATACAAAAGGGTAGGTTCTGTAATAGGGGCGTCTGGGATTAAGGTTGGAGAAATTTAGACTACCACGGGAAATGAGGGTATATTGGAGAGGGACAAAAATTTAGCCTTGCAACAGGTCACCTACGGACCCCTCAAAGAGTTGTTGCAAGGGTTCTTAACGTGCAAAGAGCGTGGCACTCTCTTTACACGAGGCATCGGATTTAACGTCCCCATTCTGACCGGACGTGGCTGCAAATTTGTACATCCCGCACAGCCAAACGGACGCCCCACTTTAGCAAGGATTTTACTGCCGGTCGGAGGAAGACCAATGGTGACCATACTTCTATTCCCCAATCACCCTTGGGGGCTCTTACTATATGAGATTTGATCATATGAAAATCGTATTTTGATAAGTACAGCAAGTTCAAGAAATGTATAACTGGACAAGAATGAGTTTTTTTTTTTTTTTTTTGCATAAACAGTCTAACTAAGATTTAGATCTTTGAACACAAAAATTTCTATTGAAATTGGTAGATGGCAAAATAATCAGAGAGAAAATTGTATTTGTACTTTATGTAATTCCGGTGGTATTGGCGTCAAGTTTCATTATGTTTTAGAATGTTCGGCAATAGACAAAAGTAGACAAACGCTGTTAAAACGGGGTTTTGATCCCCAAGGACGCCACATTTGGCAATAAACTTTATCGATATTTTTTTAACGTTTTCAAATGAAATAAATTGAATGGAAAATTTCCTGACTTTGTGAAGATTTCTCAGTTGGCTTCAATAATTACAAACGAAACGAAAAGTTTATTTAACATTTTTGCAATTCAGTATGTTTATCATCTTTCAAAAGAAAACTTTTTTGTTTGCCAAGTTTACTTGTATGTGTTTATTACCATCACTAATCACAGTGACACTCCTAATTATTAAAGATCAAACGACCAAATCAACATGATTTTTGGTATTGAATGTGACCATCGGTCATGCATATCCCAAAATACGGCGCGTGCCGATAAAAACTTAAATAAATTCTCAAATATTGAATTGATTTTATGAAAACAAAAATTATAAGATCAAAAATTAAATTATCTATCGAATGCATACCCTAAACGCACACTAAAACATCTATTACATGTCCTGAGTGCACTTTTTATTGCTGAGTGCACTCAGGAGGTCCTGAGCGGTTTTTAGACGTACCGATCTAAGAGATGGTGAATTTCGCGCCACTCTTAGCTGTAGCTATGGGGACACTATGGGGATAGCTAAACTTTAGCAATTGGTACAACTACATAGCCGAGGTATAAAAACAAGAGCGGGAGACATGTTCGGGGTTCTGGGATTTGACAGGCAACGAGGAAAGGACGTACGACAAAACATTTTAAATAAGTTCTAGTCGGACATAATTCGGAAAAGTGAACATTTACATATGCATCAGTGGCGGATCCACAACTTTTCATAAAGGAGGGATGGCTGACTGACCTAAGGGGGCCCCGCTCCATTCATGCTTTAGTGATTCCCTATATAATCAACCAATTTTTTCCCACGAAAAGGGGGTCCGCCTATGTACATTTACGGGGTCAATCCTGGTATTCTGATTTATTTCAAGACTTGCATATTTGGTTGAAACTTGACGATACAAGGCAGAGTTACCCATTTGAAAAGATTGATTCATGGTTAAAGTGAAGAAAAGACAACTAAAGAACAAATTAACTTTATTGAAACCGCTTAAAATTCCTGTCATATAAAAAGTAACATTAAAAGTTCAATAAATCATCTATTATATACATGTATTACATTATTCCTCGTTTTGATTAACGTATATTTTGCCAATCCCATGAACAAACCTCATTTTTATAAGTAGAGATAAACGTGTCACGTACACGCTACCCAAACCCTTGACAATATTATACCCTAATAGGATTGAATATCAAAGGAAGAAACCCATCAAAGATATAAGGATTGTGTTTCTTCTATAAAACAAAATCAGGACCGTAACTACATGGAGGGAAATGAGGCAAATGCCTCATGTTGGAAATTTCAAAACAAAACAAAAATTAAAACAAAAGCTTGCCTTCATATCAAATTGTTTTCACGGCGAGTCTCTTGAAAGAAGCATGTTCTCTTCACACTGAGTCTCGATTTTGACTTGTATCCGAATATTCACAAAATCTTTGAGCTGATGTTTTTTTTGGTTTTTTTTTTTGGTAACATCTGTATGTTGTGAACGGTCATTCTCAGCATTGCGTAGACTGAAGACTTGGGAAAGATCTACGATGGCGGGTTAACGGTTTTGCGGTTAGGCAATGTTGCATGTGAGTTTGTCCAGACGTTGTGCGGGAGAATATTTTAAGAAGATACGATGCTACTGGATACAGAAAAATTGGTCGTTTCTTCGTGAAGAATTGAACTTAAAAGAAATATAAAACTGGCTCTCATTTTTGTAGATAAAACTAGATAGCTGACAGGGGTTAAATTAAAGTGAGACCACCAATCTCCCGGTATCAAATCATTTGAGAAAAAAAAACCAAAGTATTGCCATATGACCTTTTACATTGAAGGGTATTAAGTAAGAAACAGCATAGGATTAGATTATCCGTTAGTCTATCATGGAAGTATTATATTGACTTAATATATTACTTCCATGGTTCTATTCATAGATTACCTTATCTACATACTGATTAGTCAGTCTCACTTGCGGACAAACTTTTCCACGTGCATTAAATTATACACTGCAGTAGTATGCTATACAATAACTTTATCATTTAACCGTTGATCTGAAGTTAAATTTATTGAAAAATTAAAGTCGCAAAATCTTGAGATACTACCAATGTGGCATTATACACAACACAAACCTGCGTACAAAGAAGACTTGTTACGACACCTTACCAATTACAGGTAATATACATGTAGCTGTCTGAAATTCGGAAATGTCAAGGAAAACTCGCACTATATTCAAATACCCGGAAATGTCAAGGAAGACTGATTTTGAGGTGTTACTATGAACCATGAAAAATTAACCACTAAATTTTGATGTGTACCACAAGAGACTTGTGAAATTTATTTGTGCTAATAAATATTATCTAAAGTTGTATCATTTAAAAATTTTGAAACTATATAATTTACATATTTTTTTTAGGTATGATATAATTATGAATTAACTTATTTACCTATTAATACAGGAACATATATATTGACAAAGAATTACTGTTCCCTGATGTATATGACAAAAACAACTTAATAAAATTTAAAAGCCGAATTTCAGGATAAAAAATGGGGTTGGGCCTTTGCTGATAATATTTAGCGTTGCAATCATTTTCACTTTTTATGCCTCATTTTGAAGCCCATTTTTATGCCCAATTTATGGGCATTGTGTTTTCTGGTCTGTGGTTCCGTTCGTCCGTTCATTCGTTCGTTTTTTCGTCCGTCTGTCCCGCTTCAGGTTAAAATTTTTGGTCGAGGTTGTTTTTGATGAAATTGAAGTCCAATCAACTTGAAACTGAGTACACATGTTCCCTGTGATATGATCTTTTTAATTTCAATGCCAAGTTAAAGTTTTTACCCCAACTTCACGATCCACTGGCACTGAACATAGAAAATGATAGTGCGGATGGGGCATCCGTGTACTATGGACACATTCTTCTTGTATATGTAAAAACAAGGATTTGTATAGTAAGAAGGACTTGGTAAAAGTAATTGTTGTAACGTCTTGCATTATTAAAATCTTGTTTCTATATTTTAGGATCACTGTATGTCAGTGTGAAAACCTATTATACTTATAAATTTGTTTTATTGTGTCCATTTCTTTTAATTTTTTCTTCATTTTCAATTCTTCATAGATTTAATTGTATTCAAATCATTATCATTGTAATCATTTGTACCAAATTTTACTTCATTATTCTGCCTGTGATGGACGTCTTTGATTGACAAAAAAATAAATATATGTATAGAACAAAATATTGATTTCCATCTTTTTATAGTTAGTAACTGTCCGGACTTAAAATTTCCAAAAAAAAATCACATTGGCCTCCTTTCTATGTTTAAAGCCGTTACACCTTTGCCAACGTCTTTTTGGCTGTGGGGGATGTACAAGTACTCAGCAACGTCCAGTCGAAATGGGGACATTAAATCCAATGCATTGTGTTGAGATAGCGCTAATATCGTTTGAACCTTCGCAACAACCTTTTGGGTTGTCCGTAGGTGGCCTAGTCTGTTGCAAGGCATCTTCATTTTCGGACGGCCTCTATTACTGGACCTAACTATTGTTTGCTCTCGTCTTCGACATGCATGAAATATTTTCCACTAGGGACGCAACCAACAATCAATCAATCAATCCAACATTTTTAATGTTTTCCGTCTATTGTTAGGGACGACATACAAAAATCAATGAAGGATAAAAAAACTTAATTAAAATTGATCAATCAATTTTTCCCAAATTAAGTTAAGAGGGGGTAGGGGGTTAGTGAAAAAAACTATATGAATTAAGTTTTTTTTATCCTACATTGAACTTTTGATGTCGACTCTTACGCTGTTTACGTGTATACGTTATTGTAGCATCTTAAGGAGAAACCAGCGTTCATAGTAGGTCTCATTGGGGTCTACGCGTGACGCGGGATTGCCGATTTTTTGTAAGCGTGACGATTGAAAGTCAAATTATTGTGCCGTGAAAACGGGAAATGAAGTCCAGCGGGACACGGGAATTTACAAAGAAATGAGAATTGCTTAAGTACATAGTGTAAGCGGGATACGGGAATGTGACAAAACAGTAAGCGGGATCCGGGATCAGAACCCCCCAATGAGACCCCCTTCATAAGGAGCTACCATTTGATTCTTTAGGGGGGGGAATGTATTTAAAAAAAAAATTGCAAAGTTGTCTGTCCAGCAAATATTTTTTGCTCATAACTCCTGTCCTGCATTTTTTCCAATTTTCATCCTTGCCGCGTGAAAGAACTTGTGAACACAACCGTAGAATTGTACACAAAATAGGTGTGCATTGCCCGTCAATAAGGACAATCGATCAGGCGTTACATTTAAACCTTTCATACCAGGGTATTGACAGATATTACTTTTGTTGTAACATTCTAATCATTCTGTTAATTCATTCGAATTTGAAAGCGGAAATATTTTCACTGCATTTAATAAAAGAAGTTTAAGTTATTTTGTACAGGTTCAATAATATGTACGATAGCCGACATAATTGACATGTATGCATGGCACATTTGTCACTGAACGCATATAAAACAAATATCATTTAATCAAAAAACAAATTTTGAAGATAATAAGCGATTAATTATATGAGGGGCAAGATGTAAGTTATAATCTCTATACTAGGGAAAAGCTCTCGGTTACAAAGAAAACATTACAATGGCAAACAAGACTGTATGTGATTTTGGGCTAGAAAAAGAAAAATTGAACTTAAGATAAGTAATATGAGAGAACAATGGCTATGGATTTTCTTTTTCCATGTGATAACCAATGACAATAGTAGATGCACTTGGGCAAATATCAAACTCGCCCCGACTATGAAAGAAATATTTGCCACTGGATATTTTAAGCAAACAACAATATAATTATATTTAAAGTATAAATTCCGTGTAATAAAATCTCTGCATTTGGCTTTCGACACATACAAACAAAAAAAAAACACTTTATTTACCACCGAATTCATATTTCAATGCACTTTTAAACTTCGTTATAAAGACAAACAACCAAAGATAAATGGGGTCGTTCAGTCGAGGATTCGTGGGTCGTTAAAGCGTCGGAAAAGAAATCAGAATTCATATCAGGTATTAATTCATCTCCATTGATCGGTATCACTCGCATATTTCCTCAGTGCACATACTCATTTCACGCCACAGGTAAAGTCGTTACATTTTTAAAATGTTTATTAAAACAATCGTAATGTTGAATGATTGGCAGACAAACATTCCGTAGCTTTCAAAAATACATTTCATTTTAAAGATTATTTTTTCCTGGTCCTAAATATTTATTCTCAATCCTTCCCCACAGGCTTAGAGTTTATTTAATAATATATGCCGATCAATACACGCTAATCTCATTTTAACCCTACTTGATTGTAATCTCTTCCCGCCATTCAAAGGCTCGTTGTAAACTGATCATAGGCGGAACCAGTGGGTGGGGAAAGTTTGGTTGACTATATAGGGAATTACTGAAGCATGACTGGAGCCCCCCCCCCTTTTATGTCAGTCAGCGCCCCCCCCCCTTATGAAAAGTTCTGGATCCGCCACTGCCGATGTCAGCAACACATTTATTTTGCACGCGTTAACGATTTCCACATTTGAAATTATATACATGATTTTTAAATCTTAATTAAAAAAATAAATTTCTTACACCAATTCTGTAATAAATCGAACTAATTTAGCTGTATACTAAAATTAATTATCATCATGTGTAACAACAGTTTAAAACATAAATGTAATCCTGAAAAAATCCTACCCTTCACCCCTGAATATCAAATTAATGGTCCCCTTAGATAAATAGGATCATCGAAATTTAGACTGTTATTGCATGATATTATATCACTAATATATGTGGGGAGATTGGTTATTCTCTTTGGAAAATATGAACTGGTTGTAATAACAATGTTAATTAAATGTCTGACAAAAACACTGGAATATAACAAATAGACTGGTACATGTATGTGAACCATAAGCTTCACTTAGCCCCCCTCCTTTATTCTAGCAATCTAAAACATAAATTAGATATCACGTGTCTGTGGTGTGTACATACCAAAAAGTACGCACCTGCAATCATGAACATTTCAATTTAATAAGTACCCTTTAAATCTGTTTTACGACCTTTACCGTATTGTCAATCCTTAATATGTCAATCAATGTATTATTGATTGACATTTAGATCAATATTACGCCTCTCCTACTGATAAAGGTATCCTTTGATGGTAATAAAGTTACAGTTGACTGATAAAGGTATCCTTTGATGGTAATAAAGTTACAGTTGATTGGCAAGTGGCAATAAGTGAAAAATCGTTCATGTGTGCAGATGAACCCAAACGAGTTCAATTGATGTGCAATGTCAATTTCATAGATTGATTAAAGGAAATTCAAAAAGGTATTTACCATCGTAATAAGCGACAGATGCAATAATTATTGTATTTCCCTATTTGAAAACTTTATTTTAATTGCATTATTTAGATATGTATATTATTTATTACGTTATATAACTTTAGAACAACGTAAATAACTCGAGAGCTCGAGGTCTTCTTAAAATTAATCGTACGGTTAAAGGGTCGTCGTTATCTGATGGTATCAGAGGGATTAAAGGGAAAAGTCTAATCTGCTGAACGGAAAGCGAAAAATGGCGCCGGACAGCTAATTTAAAATACGAAATCCAATACAGGTGCAGAATGTCTAGAAAATCGATCTAGTCAATAATAATAGCTCTAGTCAATAATATTAGCGTTTTGCTCGGCATTATCTGTAGTAAGCGGGCGAATTCGATGTTTGGTTTTCCTAGTGTAACATGCTAAACATCCCCCTTTTCCTCGTGTAAAATTTCAACTTTTCAGTACAGTTTTCATAACAACATGATATGTTCACATTTCTAAAATACGATACTGTATTTACTGTAATCACAACAATTTATATATACTTACGATAAAATATAAAAGCTGTATACAGGAAAGATATTGATAAAACTGTAGAATCACCTTGTGGTCTCGAAAGCGGATATTCAAACTTTGGCAACAAAACAATTGCGCATGCGCATATCTGAATTTGTTTTAAAATAGAAATGTTGAAAATGCCGCGAAAATTTAAATCACTATTCCAATAGATCTATCGGTTGTTTATATTACAAGTTATCAACCATTGTTTATGTACTGATGTATACGTCTTTCTCTTTAGATTGTTAAAAAGAATAGAAAAGATAAAAAAAAAAGGAATGAAATCAAGATATTTGATATCAGCAGGCACGGAAAAAGGGGGGCATATTTTTAGGGGAAGGGGTTATTCACAAATATTTATATTTACTGTATGATTCTGTATGCAAGCTGGTTCTATTAATTTATTATGTTTTGGAGTGGGGTGAAATTTGGTAATTTCTATTATTTGGGGTGCAAAGTTCATGATTAATTTATACTGATATACACTGCGATTGTTTTATATATAATTCTATAATCACCACGACAATTAATGATAAAATAAAATCTATTGAATATTCTATTTTATGTGAATATCGTTGTCAATTTAAAAAGAATTGTGATGTGCCCAATACTTCTTTTTTGACAATTCTGGTATCCATGTATTTGTTTAGCCAACGTTGATTCAATGTTGGTGTTTCAACACAATGTTAATTCAACGTTGAAACAATGTTCTAATTTCAACGTTGAATTGTCAACGTTGAATCAATGTTGAATATTTGTTGATCAATGTATAACCTGAAATCAACAAAGATTCAACGTTGATTCAACAAAGTGTGCCTGCAGGGAATGTTGCTTGCATGGACATGTAAACGCAAACACTTAATCAGAAGATTGTTTTTTCGAAGTCTGCACGGTCACTGTATGCTTATCACCGTTAGCCCCCAGTTGATGAACTCTCGGGAATTATCGCGTGATTTCATAGTTTGGCTAATTAGATTAGACATGCGCAGTTAAATGTGAAACTGGTGTATTCCTACTTTTAAATCTGGTCATTTTCCTTTAACACAATTTGCGTGTTGTAGGTGGCATTTGAGCGTCATGTTAGAACACAGTTCCAGTTCAGAGGCATTTTACACTTTCCCCCACCATGATTAATTTGCTTCATTGAATTAATTAACTAAATCTAAACAATATCCTTTTTGGTTGAATTTGAGACCGGTAGCTCTTAAGACTTCCGGTAGAATTTTTGATGTTTTGGTTTTGTCTCGTCACTAGAATACATTATTAAAAAGAACCGATATACGGTGTTACCGAATTCTAAGAATTCTTAACAACAAGGACGTTATAATATTTGGCTATGTGTGTATGTTCATGAGCAAAGTTCTATGCAACAATAGAAATAACTAATTTTGAAATGTTCGTGACTTTTGCGACAAAATTTGAGAAAAGTTTACACAACAGTCCACAGAAAATAGAGGTATTTGGTGTGCACACGAAAATTCACGGTATTCTATAATTTAAAATTGAATACTTCTTTTTGTATTATAGCGTTGACCGAAGCTCATTGTGTATGAAGCGCAGAAGCTGCTATCGCGTTCATCGTATATAAATTATAGATTCAGCCCTTTTTATGCCCCATCTAGGGGCATTATGTTTTTCGGTCCGTTCGTCCGTCCGTCCGTTCGTTCGTCTGTCCCGCTTCAGGTTAAAGTTTTTGTCAAGGTAGTTTTGATGAAGCTGAAGTCCAATCAACTTGAAACTTAGTACACATGTTCCCTATGATATGATCTTTCTAATCGTAATGCCAAATTAGAGTTGTTGAAAATAATGGGAGGCATGGAGTACATGTCAAGGTAGAAAGTTGACGATGAGCATGCGCTTAAACCATTAACTGGCTTCGAAACCAACAAGGAGAAATCGAAGAAATCATGCACTTCCTAACTAGAGGCTCCAAGGACCCTGTGTCGCTCACCTGATATTTTTATTTACAATTGATGCATGATAAATGCAACTGTTGTACTGTCGTTTAGTTTCAGAGATATAAGACTAAAAAGTGCGTTTTATTTCAGCCATGTGTGCCATGCTGGCAGGCAGGGTCATCATACACAGTGATCCCTGGATATCCTAGTGGTGATTTAAACCAAGTTTGGTTTAATTTGACAGTAGTTTCAGGGAGAATTTTGTAAAATTTATCTAACTAGAAATGCGAAGTGATGAGAAAGTTTGTTGTGAAGTTTTGTTGTTGCGCAAAGGGCAATCTTTCCTATTAATGATTTCTGCAAAATTCAGTTGATTGTGCAAGGGTTGTATAGCCAGCTGAGGTCGTTAAAACTCTCATTTGTTGTTGCAAAATTCAAGTGGTTTTGAATTGCTTTGTTGATCGTTTTTGTATTCAATTTTAAACAACTAAGTACAACAAATATGATGACTGATACTCATGACACTGAAAATATGGTCTTCATTCTTGTGAAGAAAATGGTAAGGTTTGAAATATTTCTTAAATATTAATTTAATACCAATACTTTAATTTGTATTGGATTTATCCCAGGAATAGAGAACAAGGAACACAATTAAATTCAATTTTTCCTAAATTTCTGATAAAATATAAAATGAAGAACTATATTTTTTAATGAGAATTGTTTTTTTTAATAGTTAATTGATAATTTGAACAATATTAATTAAGTTTTAGATCTTGCATGGTTGATTAATTTTCTCTCAAAATTTCTGATATTCTATTAAAGTTTTAAATATAATATGAGGCAGGCATTACATGTGAAAGGGATGAAGTCTGTATAAATTAGTGTAGGAATTCAAGCATCATTTGCACTTCGGAATCTGTAGAAAATGAAGCCAAAGTACTGAAACATATCTGACATTCGACCTATTGTTCGGGATTATAGTTGTGACATCATTTTCAATGTAAAGAAAGAAACACCATCATCAGGTATTAATGTGTTTTTTTTTCATGTTATAGAATTATCAATTATTTTATTGCCAGTACATTAGTAGATTGTTTTCTATATTGATTTTCTACTGCAGTTTCAGAAAAGAAGATTACAAAAGGAAAACATTGGTAAAACTTACCAAAATTTACCAAATTAATGAAAATTGTTAAAATTGACTATAAAGGGCAATAACTCCTTAAGGGGTCAACTGACCATTTTGGTCATGTTGACTTATTTGAAGATCTTACTTTGCTGAACATTATTGCTGTTTACAGTTTATCTCTATCTGTAATAATTTTTAAGATAATAACAAAAACGGCAAAATTTCCTTAAAATTACCAATTCAGGGCAGCAACCCAACAACCAGTTGTCCAATTCATCTGAAAATTTGAGGGCAGATAGATATTTACTTGATAAACAAGCTAATCCCTGTAAGATTTGCTTTAAATGCTTTGGTTTCAGAGTTACAAGCCAAAATCTACATTTTACCCTATGTTCTATTTTTAGCCATGGCAGCCATCTTGGTTGGTTGGCTGGGTCACCGCACATATTTTTAAACTAAATACCTAATAATGATTGTGGTTAAGTTTGGTTGAATTTGGTCTAGTAGTTTCAGAGGAGAAGATTTTTGTAAAGATTACAAAATTTACAAAAATTGGTAAAAATTACTTTAAAGGGCAATAACTCCTTAAGGGTCAACTGACCATTTTGATCATGTAACTTATTTGAAGATCTTACTTTGCTGAACATTATTGCTGTTTACAGTTTATCTCTATCTGTAATAATTTTCAAGATAATAACAAAAACGGCAAAATTTCCTTAAAATTACCAATTCAGGGCAGCAACCCAACAACTAGTTGTCCAATTCATCTGAAAATTTGAGGGCAGATAGATATTTACTTGATAAACAAGTTAATCTCTGTAAGAATTGCTTTAAATGCTTTGGTTTTAGAGTTACAAGCCAAAATCTACATTTTACCCTATGTTCTATTTTTAGCCATGGCAGCCATCTTGGTTGGTTGGCTGGGTCACCAGACACATTTTTAAAATTAAATATGCCAAAATTCGATAAGCACGTCAAAAATAGTTTATGTTTCATCCATTTGCAGTCTTGTTTTTAAATTCTGTCGTCTATTGATTGGAATGTAGGACAATACGATTTCGTATACAATTAGCTCAGGTACTTTGAGCTTGCCTTCGGTAACTGCGAGCGTTCTAAATGTAAAATAATATTACCATGTGGCAATAACACGAACAATGAGGAATCTGGCATATAATTGGCAACATCATTTAGAAATTAAAGTAGTTCCTCAAATGTTGAGAAGTTGTTTATCTGAAGATATATTTTACTCCGTGTTGAAGGCCTCACTGTGACTTTGAGATGAAGAACAGCAATAAAAGCACTGTTCCTTTGCTTTTTGTGTGTTTTTTGCTGTGCATGTACTGATTTTGTGTCATGGATAGATACTCCATATCCTTTGTTTTTCTATCAGTATGATACAGATCATAGTGCGCACGATATATCTTTTATAGAATGACCACCTAATTCAATTACGATGGAGTCCAAATATTTTTGATAAACCGAATACGCAAACAAACACCTTGGTAAGAATTTTCTAACTTGTAGAAATTGTAAGAAACAGTCGGACAGAAATACAGAAAACCCTATTAATCAAACAATCAAAATACCGAGACATATTTCTAATTCGACGGCCTGCATTTACGACAGAAGGAATTTCACTATTAATTTACCAATTTTATACATGTTACATTTTTTATGACTCTTTCAATGAGTTGGAAGAAATTAACAGTTTGAACCTCTATGGTGCTCACTCAGGTATTGCATTCTTGTATATGCTGGTGTCTTAGGCTTCTTTTTCTTATAAAAATAAGGAGACGTGGTATGATTGCCAATGAGACAACTATCCACCCCAGTTTAAATGAAGTAAGCAGTTAAACTGGATTTAGTTACAACGAATATTGCGAGATACCCTCAATTCGTTGTTTTAATTGTATATTTCAAATATTGTGCCAGTGATACATTACACCTGTGATGAAAAGATAATTCCACCTTTTGTCACGTACGCCATTTTGCATTGAGACAATAATTTTTTTCTGAATTCATAAATATTAATTCTGATGATCAGCATTTAGAATACTTCAAAATAAAATTTCTTATTATTTTCAATATGATATGCATAATAAAAAGACACAAAATATAGCTCTCATTCTGTGTGTGTTGGAAAATACTATGTATACATGTATATGTTTAAAATTATTTCTACAAAAAGTGCATACTGAAAATGCTTTCATATCGCAATATGATAAGGATGGCGTTCACAAAGACTTTCTTTAGACACTGCTCCTTTTCTCATATACGAGTCCAGATATACGTTTGACATTACCTCTCCTGGCATTACAAGATTATTATGGCTGAGGGCATCAATTCTTTAGTGGTAGGATTAAACAACTGAGATATCCAGTACGCCACCCTTTTCATATATACATGTATTTTTAATATTGTGGAATATATACCCTATCATATATGTTTAAGCAAAAAACCTATAGCTATGTTACGCTATTTCATAGAGTTAAAGTAGATTTGACAAATATCTGACGCATTTACGACTGTGATTTTAATCATCGCTACAACTCATCCTCTCGGGGACGATGAATGGCTGGTCATGTGTTATCCGAATTTTCTCCGAAAACGTTTCTGGGACTATTAGCGTCTCCTTTTCCTAAACCTCGCCCTCCTTTACTCTACCTAATATGTTTCTCTACGTGTGTTCGAGGAATTTATTAAGACAAAAGTTGTTTTTTTTTTTTATTAAGAGTTTAGACGACGGTTTCCAAAGTAGACTTTGCGCCGTTAAATTAACCTATTTGCTGTTAACTGTGTTTTATAATGGTTTTAGGGACACTTGCCACTTACTGCTAACTTCTTTCACTGATTTCTATCACTGTAATTTATGAATTGCAAATTCACGTATTAATGGCAAAAATTTAATGGATTTAATTGAATTGGGATATCAGTGCCAACCAGTCGAGCCATCATGGAAATCGTGCGGAGGAGGTTTCTTTTGTATGGTGATGAATCAAACCACGGTTGTTTAGGTTGGTTGCGCCCTGGACCCAAATGCGTCCGTTCTGGGATTCAGTCAGGATGAAAAGCTACATGATGTTTTAAAGATACAAGTTGGAGTTGTATCCCTTGTCCAGTTAAACGTGTATAGAGATCGCCCGCCCTCACTGTCCTACAAGTCACACAGTTAAAAATATAGAAGAAAACTTTTCTTATTTAATACCCTGTAAATCCTGTAATGCTTACCCGACTTAAGGTTTGGTAAGTTTTGAATGAGCCGGAGGCGAAACAGGTTGTCTTTTTTCTAATCAACTATAAGAGCTGCTATCAAACTTGGTAAAACATTGGTAACGAAATAAGACAAAATACAACAACAAAATTCATGTCATGCATGCGGAATGAAGGAACGTTATTGGACCGAGGTGTTCTTCTGTGTATGTGCAGTAGTCTTTACTATGATTATATC
>JAASAO010003189.1:0-25302 GCA_017311375.1 Mytilus coruscus
CATAAATATTATAAAACATATGAAATATTGTCACTTTTAATGGTATCGACATAAATATCAGTAACCGACACTTATAAATCTCTCAACTGTTGTCAAATTATGCATTCTTATAGTTGTCGACAAAAGTTTTAGTAACTCAGAACTCCAAACCTGTGTAAACTATCAATCCTGAGGTACCGAAGGATAAAATGTTAATGCCGGTAAGTAATAACCAAGAAAATGGTCAATATTGGCACCCTATATTGCTGAATGCAACAAATATAGCACTTCAAAACCTTTATTCTTTCACTTTTATGTCTGACAATCCATTTGAATGTATCAAATGTCCTCTATTACCTGGCCAGTACAAGAATATTATAACAAAGATGAAATAGTGTCGCTTTAAATTGTTCTCTACATAAATATCAGTAACCGACACTTATAAATCTCTCAATTTGTGTCAAACTATTCATTCTTAGATTCAAATAATGATGGACCAGAAAAATCAGGAAGAAAGGAAGATATTGGCACTTTTTGTTGATACCGACAACAAATTTTGTTATTTAAACTTGTTTTCATTCCATTTAATGTCAAACAACCCATCAGGATGTATTTAAAAGTACTCAATTATAAGGCCAGTACCAGAATATCATTCAAGAGAAGAAATATTGGCTCTTTTATTCTTGTCGACAAAAGTTTTAGTATAACCGTAGACTTACGAAGCGCTTAATTTTGAAAAACTTTTCATCGCGAGGTACATACAGAATAAAATTATTATGCCGGTAGAGAAAATTCAACAAAAGGGTAAATATTGGCCCAAGATATTGATTAATACAACAAATATAGCAGCTTGACACTTAAACTCCTTCATGGAAGGCTATCATTTCTTAATATTTAGGTGGAGCACATTGGATCGTTGTACCAGCAATTTCTGACACGTTTTCTTCAACGACCTATAACTTTGAATTCCAACACATTTTCAATATCAAGACATCAAATGTGCGCAATTAAATTATCTTCTAAAACGCTTAACAGTTTATAATCGGACCACCAACGAAAGAGCTACGTTTAAAACAAAATTTGCTTATATTCCAAATCAGGTTATCTCCCCTGCTTCACAATATGCAAATCAGGTATACTTTTATAGAAAACCCTTACCCTAAGCCAAACTCAAACCAAAACCTCACGCATGCGCAGAAGTGAAAAGGTGCACATGCGCAGAAGTCAAAAGGTGCAACGAATCTCGCCAAAGTCCCTTCCCCAACCCTAACCCCAACCCTAACCCTAACCCTAACCCTAACCCTAACCCTAACCCTAACCCTAACCCAACCCTAACCCTAACCCTAACCTAACCCTAACCCTAACCCTAACCCTAACCCTAACCCTAACCCTAACCCTAACCCTAACCCTAACCCTAACCCTAACCCTAACCCTAACCCCTAACCCTAACCCCAACCTAACCCTAACCCTAACCCTAACCCTAACCCTAACCCTAACCCTAACCCTAACCCTAACCCTAACCCTAACCCTAACCCTAACCCTAACCCTAACCCTAACCCTAACCCTAACCCTAACCCTAACCCTAACCCTAACCCTAACCCTAACCCTAACCCTAACCCTAACCCTAACCCTAACCCTAAACCCTAACCCTAACCCTAAACAAATTTTGTTATTTAAACTTGTTTTCATTCCCATTTAATGTCAAACAACCCATCAGGATGTATTTAAAAGTACCAATTATAAGGTCAGTACCAGAATATCATTCAAGAGAAGAAATATTGGCTCTTTTATTCTTGTCGACAAAAGTTTTAGTGTAACCGTAGACTTACGAAGCGCTTAATTTTGAAAAACTTTCATCATGAGGTACATAAAGAATAAAATTATTATGCCGGTAGAGAATATTCAAGAAAAAGGTAAATATTGGCCCAAGATATTGATGAATACAACAAATATAGCAGCTTGACACTTAAACTCCTTCATGGAAGGCTATCATTTTAATATTTAGGTGGAGCACATTGATCGTTGTACCAGCAATTTCTGACACGTTTCTTCAACGACCTATAACTTTTGAAAGTCCCAATACATTTTCAATATCAAGACATCAAAATGTGCGCAATTAAATTATCTTCTAAAACGCTTAACAGTTTATAAATCGGACCACTAACGAAAGAGCTATTGTTTAAAACAAAATTTGCTTATATTCCAAATCAGATTATCTCCTGCTTCACAATATGCAAATAAGGTATATTTTATAGAAAACCCTACTATAATCCAAACCCAAACCAAAACCCTCACGCATGCGCAGAAGTGAAAAGTGCACACATGCAGAAGTCAAAAGGTGCACGAATCTCGTCAAAGTCCCTTCCCTAACCCTAACCCTAACCCTAACCCTAACCCTAACCCTAACCCTAACCTAACCCTAACCCTAACCCTAACCCTAACCCTAACCCTAACCCTAACCCTAGCCCTAACCCTAACCCTAACCAAACTACAAAATAACCTGAGATTCAGTAAGATCAATATTTAAGTAAGATATCTGTACAGTTTTATGAAAGTCCAAGTTGATTTGAAAAGGCTATGAAAAAAATTAAAGATGACTATCTACATTCAGTCCGATCTGAAAATTCTAGATTTTTTTTACTAAGATGAATTGAATCCTTACATTTCATAGCAATACACCAAACTACATAACATTGTATTAAGTAAGATCAATATATAACTGAAATGGCTGTATAGTTCTATGAAAATCCCAATTAATTTGAAAAGTTAGAAACAAATTTAAAGATGGCTATCTGAATGTTGTCGAAACTGAAAATTCTACCTTTTTCACCCAAATTAATTAAATGCTGCATTTGACTGTAATACACCAAACTACATAACAACCTGGGATTTAGTAAGATCAATATATAACCAAGATAGCTGTATAGTTCTATTAAAATCCCAGTTAATATGAAAAGGAATAAACAAATTTAAAGATGGCTATCTGAATGTTGTCGAAACTGAAAATTCTACCTTTTTCACCTAAATTAATTAAATGTTGCATTTGACTGTAATACACCAAACTACATAACAACCTGGGATTTAGTAAGATCAATATATAACTAAGATAGCTGTATAGTTTTATTAAAACCCAGTTAATATGAAAAGTAATAAACAAGTTTAAAGATGGCTATCTGAATGTTGTCAAACTGAAAATTCTACCTTTTTTCACCTAAATTAACTAAATGTTGCATTTGACTGTAATACACCAAACTACATAACAACCTGGGATTTAGTAAGATCAATATATAACTAAGATAGCTGTATAGTTTTATTAAAATCCCAGTTAATATGAAAAGTAATAAACAAATTTAAAGATGGCTATCTGAATGTTGTCTAAACTGAAAATTCTACCTTTTTCACCTAAATTAACTAAATGTTGCATTTGACTGTAATACACCAAACTACATAACAACCTGGGATTTAGTAAGATCAATATATAACTAAGATAGCTGTATAGTTTTATTAAAACCCAGTTAATATGAAAAGTAATAAACAAATTTAAAGATGGCTATCTGAATGTTGTCGAAACTGAAAATTCTACCTTTTTCACCTAAATTAACTAAATGTTGCATTTGACTGTAATACACCAAACCACATAACAACCTGGGATTTAGTAAGATCAATATATAACTAAGATAGCTGTATAGTTTTATTAAAATCCCAGTTAATATGAAAAGGAATAAAGAAATTTAAAGATGGCTATCTGAATGTTGTTTAAACTGAAAATTCTACCTTTTTCACCTAAATTAATTAAATGTTGCATTTGACTGTAATACACCAAACTACATAACAACCTGGGATTTAGTAAGACCAATATATAACTAAGATAGCTGTATAGTTTTATTAAAATCCCAGTTAATATGAAAAGTAATAAACAAATTTAAAGATGGCTATCTGAATGTTGTCCAAACTGAAAATTCTAGTTTTTTCACCTAGATTAATTAAATGCTGACATTTGACAGCAGTACACCAAAGTACATAACAGCCTGGGATTCAGTAAGATCAATATTAAACTGAGATAGCTGTAAAGTTTGATGAAAATCCAAGTATAGTTTTATGAAAATCCTAGTTAATATAAAAGTAATTAACAAATTTAAAGATGGCTATCTGAATGTTGTCCAAACTGAAAATTCTAGCTTTTTTCACCTAGATTAATTAAATGCTGACATTTGACAGCAGTACACCAAAGTATTTAACAACCCTAACCCTAACCCTTAAAAAAAAAAAAAAAAAAAAATAATAAATATAATTTAACTCCAACACTCCAGCATGAGGCATAACAGTACCATTTATCAGACCAGTACCTAAATATCATATAAAAGAAGAAATATTGGCACTTTTATATGTGTTTACAAAGTTTTAGTCTCCCAGAGACTGAAAACTATGAACCAAAAGAATAAAATATGATGCCGGTATGGAATAACCAAGAAAAAGGTCAATGTTGGCACCCTATATTGATGAGTACAACACATATAGCAATTTGAAACTTAAAATCCTTCACTCTAATGTCTAACAATCAATCTTTAGGTACAAAAGTACTCAATTACCAAGCCGGTACAAGAATATCAATAAAAGAAAGAAATATTGTCAAATTATCCATTTTATTGTTATCAGAAGTATCACAAAAGAAAGAAATACTTTTAAATCGACACAAGTAACTGTAGACTTATACAGTGTCAAATTATCCATCATAAGAATAAAATGTTCATGCTGGCACAGAAGTATCATCAAAAGGATAGATATTGGCACCATTTATAGATGCAGACAACAAATACAGCACCCTGAAACATTCATTTCTTCACTTTGTGTCTGAGAATCCATCTAAACTCATAAATATTATAAAACATATGAAATATTGTCACTTTAATGGGTATCACATAAATATCAGTAACCGTACACTTATAAATCTCTCAATTGTTGTCAAATTATGCATTCTTATAGTTGTCGACAAAAGTTTTAGTAACCAGAACTCCAAACCTCTGTAAACTATCAATCCTCAGGTACTGAAAGGATAAAATGTTAATGCCGTAAGTAATAACCAAGAAAATGGTCAATATTGGCACCCTATATTGCTGAATGCAACAAATATAGCACTTCAAAACCTTTATTCTTTCACTTTATGTCTGACAATAAATTTGAATGTATCAAATGTCCTCTATTACCAGGCCAGTACAAGAATATTATAACAAAGATGAAATAGTGTCGCTTTTAATTGTTTCATGACATAAAAATCAGTAACCGTGACACTTATAAATCTCAATTTGTGTCAAACTTTTCATTCTTAGATTCAAATAATGATGCCGGACAAGAAAAATCAGGAAGAAAGGAAGATGTTGGCACCTTTTGTTGATACCGACAACAAATTTTGTTATTTAAACTTGTTTTCATTCCCATTTAATGTCAAACAACCCATCAGGATGTATTTAAAAGTACTCAATTATAAGGTCAGTACCAGAATATCATTCAAGAGAAGAAATATTGGCTCTTTTATTCTTGTCGACAAAGTTTTAGTGTAACCAGAGACTTATACGCGCTTTAATTTTGAAAACTTTTCATCGCGAGGTACATAAAGAATAAAATTATTATGCCGGTAGAGAATATTCAAGAAAAGGGTAAATATTGGCCCAAGATATTGATGAATACAACAAATATAGCAGCTTCACACTTAAACTCCTTCATGGAAGGCTATCATTTTAATATTTAGGTGGAGCACATTGATCGTTGTACCAGCAATTTCTGACACGTTTTCTTCAACGACCTATAACTTTGAATGCCCCAACACATTTCAATATCAAGACACCAAAATGTGCGCAATTGAATTATCTTTCTAAAACGCTAAACAGTTTATAAATCGGACCGTCAACAACAGAGATACGATTTTTCAAAGTTTGCTTATAATTCCAAACAGATTATCTCCCCTGAATTTCAATATGCAAATTTTGGTATACCTTCTTGAGGTAATTGTTACAAAAGATCACTATATAAGCAAGTCAGTAAGTGTATAATAAGCATATCGGCGCATGCGTACTTGAAATTTGGGGTCTGGAGTTAGGTTACAAAACAAGTTCCGGCTAACACTAACCCCAACCCCAACCCTAACCCTCATATATTCATACGCCAGCCATATAACACCAAATAAAATGACACTACGACCCATTATTCGCTGAATTTCCTAAAACCCTAACCCAAACACTAACCCTGACCCTAACCCAAACCCTAACCATAACACTAACCCTAACCCTGACCATAACCCTAACCCTAACCCTGACCATAACCCTAACCCTGACCCAAACCCAAACCCAAACCCTAACCTCTCAATGAAAAATTGCATACAGACTTTGAACGTTAATAACTTTGGCATTTCTCAACCGATTTAACAGATCTTTATGTTTTGGAAAGCCCAGACAGGCTGCTATTTCATCAATTTATTGTTTTGTCGTTCATATTAAAGTTTTCTTTTCCTGTCAACCTGTAACATTGCAATCTGGTCATTTTCTGAGGCTCGTATCTTTGCCATTTCTCAAGCAATCGGAAAACATCTAAGTAAATAAGACTGTTTTTCAAGTTCTTTCGATAACCTCAGGTCGGAGACTTCATTCCTGTAAAAGTTGGGTTCAAAAATCTGCCAAATCTTTGAAAGATTTGCAATTTTTTCACAAGAACAACGAAATCTGCGTCATTTTACTACCTTAAAGCTGAACTTTTTGGTATACATAAGCTGACAAAATGCGCCAGCTATTGGTGTATATAAGACGTATATCTATCGGGGTTATTGCGTATCAACATGAAACATGTTTGAACAAAATCGATGAAAGACGAAATACGCCAGCTATTTCACACGGTCCAAAAGCGTTTTTCATGGTTTCTCATTCTCAGAATAAGTTGTGTGAAATTTAAAGTGTGTGGTCCACTTGCAAAGAGGAAATCAATATAGTAAAAAAAAAAAAAAAAAAAAAAAAAAAAAAATTATAAATATAATTTAACTCAAACACTCATAAAAGTACTCATTTATCAGACCAGTTAATAAAAAAAAAAAAAAAAAAAAAAATAATAGATATAAAACACTCCAGCATGAGGCATAAACTACTCATTTATCAGACCAGTACTTAAATATCATATAAAAGAAGAAATATTGGCACTTTTATATCTGTCGACAAAGTTTTTAGTCTCCGTAGACTGAAAACTATGAACCAAAACAATAAAATATGATGCCGGTATGGAATAACCAAGAAAAAGGTCAATGTTGGCACCCTATATTGATGAGTACAACACATATAGCATTTTGAAACTTAAAATCCTTCACTCTAATGTCTAACAATCAATCTTGAGGTACAAAAGTACTCAATTATCAAGCCGGTACAAGAATATCAATAAAAAGAAAGAAATATTGTCGCCTTTATTTGTTATCGACACAAATATAAGTAACCGTAGACTTATACAGTGTCAAATTATCCATCCTAAGAATGAAATGTTCATGCCGGCACAGAAGTATCATCAAAAGAAAGAAATATTGTCGCCTTTTATTGTTATCGACACAAATACAAGTAACCGTAGACTTATACAGTGTCAAATTATCCATCATAAGAATAAAATGTTCATGCTGGCACAGAAGTATCATCAAAAGGATAGATATTGGCACCATTTATAGATGCAGACAACAAATACAGCACCCTGAAACATTCATTTCTTCACTTTTGTGTCTGAGAATCCATCTAAACTCATAAATATTATAAAACATATGAAATATTGTCACTTTTAATGGGTATCGACATAAATATCAGTAACCGTACACTTATAAATCTCTCAACTGTTGTCAAATTATGCATTCTTATAGTTGTCGACAAAAGTTTTAGTAACCGTAAACGCCAAACCTGTGTAAAACTATCAATCCTGAGGTACCGAAAGGATAAAATGTTAATGCCGGTAAGTAATAACCAAGAAAATGGTCAATATTGGCACCCTATATTGCTGAATGCAACAAATATAGCACTTCAAAACCTTTATTCTTTCACTTTTATGTCTGACAATCCATTTGAATGCATCAAATGTCCTCTATTACCAGGCCAGTACAAGAATATTATAACAAAGATGAAATAGTGTCGCTTTAAATTGTTTCATGACATAAATATCAGTAACCGTACACTTATAAATCTCTCAATTTGTGTCAAACTATTCATTCTTAGATTCAAATAATGATGCCGGACCAGAAAATCAGGAAGAAAGGAAGATATTGGCACCTTTTGTTGATACCGACAACAAATTTTGTTATTTAAACTTGTTTTCATTGCCATTTAATGTCAAACAACCCATCAGGATGTATTTAAAAGTACTCAATTATAAGGCCAGTACCAGAATATCATTCAAGAGAAGAAATATTGGCTCTTTTATTCTTGTCGACAAAAGTTTTAGTATAACTGTAGACTTACGAAGCGCTTAATTTTGAAAACTTTTCATCGCGAGGTACATACAGAATAAAATTATTATGCCGGTAGAGAAAATTCAACAAAAGGGTAAATATTGGCCCAAGATATTGATTAATACAACAAATATAGCAGCTTGACACTTAAACTCCTTCATGGAAGGCTATCATTTTTAATATTTAGGTGGAGCACATTGATCGTTGTACCAGCAATTTCTGACACGTTTTCTTCAACGACCTATAACTTTGAATGCCCCAATACATTTTCAATATCAAGACATCAAATGTGCGCAATTAAATTATCTTTCTAAAACGCTTAACAGTTTATAAATCGGACCACTAACGAAAGAGCTACGTTTAAAACAAAATTTGCTTATATTCCAAATCAGGTTATCTCCCTGCTTCACAATATGCAAATCAGGTATACTTTTATAGAAAACCCTTACCCTAAGCCAAACTCAAACCAAAACCCTCACGCATGCGCAGAAGTGAAAAGGTGCACACATGCGCAGAAGTCAAAAGGTGCACGAATCTCGCCAAAGTCCCCTTCCCTAACCCTAACCCTAACCCTAACCCTAACCCTAACCCTAACCCTAACCCTAACCCTAACCCTAACCCTAACCCTAACCCTAACCCTAACCCTAACCTAACCCTAACCCTAACCCTAACCCTAACCCTAACCCTCACGCATGCGCAGAAGTGAAAAGGCACACATGCGCAGAAGTCTGCACGAATCTCGTCAAAGTCCCCTCCCTAACCCTAACCCTAACCCTAACCCTGACCCTAACCCTAACCCTAACCCTGACCCTAACCCTAACCACTAACCCTAACCCTAACCCTAACCCTAACCTTAACCCTAACCCTAACCCTAACCCTAAACCCTAACCCAAACCCAAACCCAAACCCTAACCCTCTCAATGAAAAATTGCATACAGACTTTGAACGTTAATAACTCTTGTATTTCTCAACCGATTTGAAAGATCTTTGGTGTTTTGGAAAGCCCAGACAGACTGCTGTTTGATCAATGTATTGTTTTGTCGTTCATCTTAAAGCATTTCTTTTCCTGTCAACCTGTAACATTGCAATCTGGTCATTTTCTGAGGCTCGTATCTTTGCCATTTCTCAAGCAATCGGAAAAACATCTAAGTAAATAAGACTCGTTTTTCAAGTTCTTCAGGATAACCTCAGGTCGGAGACTTCATTCCTGTAAAAAGTTGGGTTCAAAATCTGCCAAATTCTTTGAAAGATTTGCAATTTTTTCACAAGAACAACGAAATCTGCGTCATTTTACTACCTTAAAGCTGGAACTTTTTGGTATACATAAGCTGACAAATGCGCCAGCTATTGGTGTATATAAGACGTATATCTATCGGGGTTATTGCGTATCAACATGAAACGTGTTTGAACAAAATCGATGAAAGACGAAATACGCCAGCTATTTCACACGGTCCAAAAGCGTTTTCATGGTTTCTCATTCTCAGAATAAGTTGTGTGAAATTTAAAGTGTGTGGTCCACTTGCAAAGAGGAAATCAATATAGTTAAAAAAAAAAAAAAAAAAAAAAAAATTATAAATATAATTTAACTCAAACATTTCATAAAAGTACTCATTTATCAGACCAGTTAATAAAAAAAAAAAAAAAAAAAAAAAAAATAATAGATATAAAACACTCCAGCATGAGGAATAAAACTACTCATTTATCAGACCAGTACTTAAATATCATATAAAGAAGAAATATTGGCACTTTTTATATCTGTCGACAAAGTTTTAGTCTCCGTAGACTGAAAACTATGAACCAAAAAGAATAAAATATGATGCCGGTATGGAATAACCAAGAAAAAGGTCAATGTTGGCACCCTATATTGATGAGTACAACACATATAGCAATTTGAAACTTAAAATCCTTCACTCTAATGTCTAACAATCAATGTTGAGGTACAAAAGTACTCAATTATCAAGCCGGTACAAGAATATCAATAAAAGAAAGAAATATTGTCGCCTTTTATTGTTATCGACACAAATATAAGTAACCGTAGACTTATACAGTGTCAAATTATCCATCCTAAGAATGAAATGTTCATGCCGGCACAGAAGTATCATCAAAAGAAAGAAATATTGTCGCCTTTTATTGTTATCGACACAAATACAAGTAACCGTAGACTTATACAGTGTCAAATTATCCATCATAAGAATAAAATGTTCATGCTGGCACAGAAGTATCATCAAAAGGATAGATATTGGCACCATTTATAGATGCAGACAACAAATACAGCACCCTGAAACATTCATTTCTTCACTTTTGTGTCTGAGAATCCATCTAAACTCATAAATATTATAAAACATATGAAATATTGTCACTTTTAATGGGTATCGACATAAATATCAGTAACCGTACACTTATAAATCTCTCAATTGTTGTCAAATTATGCATTCTTATAGTTGTCGACAAAAGTTTTAGTAACCGTAAACCCAAACCTGTGTAAAACTATCAATCCTCAGGTACTGAAAGGATAAAATGTTAATGCCGGTAAGTAATAACCAAGAAAAATGGTCAATATTGGCACCCTATATTGCTGAATGCAACAAATATAGCACTTCAAAACCTTTATTCTTTCACTTTATGTCTGACAATCCATTTGAATGTATCAAATGTCCTCTATTACCAGGCCAGTACAAGAATATTATAACAAAGATGAAATAGTGTCGCTTTTAATTGTTTCATGACATAAATATCAGTAACCGTACACTTATAAATCTCTCAATTTGTGTCAAACTATTCATTCTTAGATTCAAATAATGATGCCGGACCAGAAAAATCAGGAAGAAAGGAAGATATTGGCACCTTTGTTGATACCGACAACAAATTTTGTCATTTAAACTTGTTTTCATTGCCATTTAATGTCAAACAACCCATCAGGATGTATTTAAAAGTACTCAATTATAAGGCCAGTACCAGAATATCATTCAAAAGAAGAAATATTGGCTTTTTTATTCTTGTCGACAAAAGTTTTAGTATAACCATAGACTTATGAAGCGCTTAATTTTTGAAAACTTTTCATCGCGAGGTACATAAAGAATCAAATTATTATGCCGGTAGAGAATATTCAACAAAAGGGTAAATATTGGCCCAAGATATTGATTAATACAACAAATATTGCAACTTCACACTTAAGCTCCTTCATGGAAGGCTATCTTTTTAATTAATTAGGTGGAGCACATTGACTGTTGTACTAACACATAAGTCAGGGCCTATTACATTTGAATTCCAAATACATCTTCAATATTAAGGCACCAAATGTGCGCAATTAAATTATCTTTCTAAAACGCTTAACAGTTCATAAATCGGACCACTAACGAAAGAGCTACGTTTAAACAAAATTTGCTTATATTCCAAATCAGATTATCTCCCCTGCTTCACAATATGCAAATAAGGTATATTTTCATAGAAAACCCTTACTATAATCCAAACCCAAACCAAAACCCTCACGCATGCGCAGAAGTGAAAAGGTGCACACATGCGCAGAAGTCAAAAGGTGCACGAATCTCGTCAAAGTCCCCTTCCCTCATATATTCATACGCCAGCCATATAACACCAAATAAAATGACACTACGACCCATTATTCGCTGAATTTCCTAATACCCTAACCCTAACCCTAACCCTAACCCTAACCCTAACCTAACCCTAACCCTAACCCTAACCCTAACCCTAACCCTAACCCTAACCCTAACCCTAACCCTAACCCTAACCCTAACCCTAACCCCTAACCCTAACCCTAATTAGCAGAATATATTTTGGGAAAATATCTCTGTGTTAGTGACTGTATCCTACCCCACACTTTTTGGGGAAGGATTTAGGTCCGGTTTTTTTTTGAAGGTCAAGTGGGGATGGGACCTAGGATCCCACATTTTTTTTCCGCTAACCGCTCCTGCCGATTTTTTTTCCATGGCTACCAAAAACTAACGCTAACCCTCGCCCTATCCCTCTAAACCCTCCGAAATTTTTTCCCGGCCAATACGGGTTAGCCCAAGGGGCTAACTATAAACCCCTAACCGCGCCCTAACCCCCTGCCAAAATGGGGTGTAATCCCAAAATGCAACTTCTGGACTCCTGCCTCTAGATGGGCTTACCCAACTACACGACAAAATTCTTATGCATTTTATTCCTTAAGTAGAAATCGGAACTCCTTTATTTTAAGGGGTACGGACCTCATTCTTGGGTGGAAACATTGCCTATGTTTAGGGGACCTTGCATGCAAAAAATATCCCCAACCCTATCCTCCGTTAAAAAGTTTTGCCTGAAAAACGTTTTCTAGTTTACCCAATTGCTAAAATTGTGTAACATTTTCCCAAAATTTATGGTTAGCTCAAAATATTTTACCGGAAGAGATAACGATCTGAGTTTTTACTCATTTGTTTTAAAGGTCAAAGACATTATAATTACAAAAGATTGGCTTTCAACTCATTATATTTTTTAGGTGAGTTAACTTTAATTAATGTAGGCAATTAGCGCGAGGGTTAGAAAAACGAGAATTCGGTTTATTCAAAGAAACTTTGTTTAATTCATTAAATTTCGTTTTTTCTCGTCAGAATTTCCTTAAAAAATGCCAGAGCAAATATCGAACAGTTAAAATCAATGTAAATGATCAAAACACAAAACAAATAAAGAAGTTACAACTATTTTATGTCTACACAGACAATAATACGTATATATTTAAATAAATAACACTTATAATTACCACTTTCTTCTCTGTGTTCTTTTCTCCTCTTGAAGTGTGAGGAACTTATCAAAATAAAACGACTAATATAACTGAAACTATAAAACTGTAAATCCATTACATCCATATTATTTTGACAAAAGTTTAGGCATCAACAAATTCAAAATTTTACCAAAAAGCAACAAAACCGTAAGGATAAACAAAAGGATGTGCAAAATATTGAGCAAATGCCATCTTCACATTGGTCTGTAATTACAAATAGCAATCTAGTTTCAACATAAATTGATGTAAATAATTATTATACTTACAAATTAAAAGGGATAGAAGAAAACTCAGAAAACGAATCCTTGCTCTTAACAGTAATGTACCAAATGCTCCCAAAATATAGCTTTTAACCCAAAATGTAGTCAACTAACGCAAGAATGTAACCAATCAACGCAAGAATGTAACCAAATAACGCAAAATATAACAAATTAACGCAAGAATGTAACCAATTAACGCAAGAGTGTAACCAATCAACGCAAGAATGTAACCAAATAACGCAAAATATAACAAATTAACGCAAGAATGTAACTAATTAACGCAAAATGTAACCAATAACGCAAAGTAATTTGCGGAAATGGCTACATTTTTGGCGTTAATTGGATACAACTATGCGTGAAATGGTGACATCTATGCGTGAAATGGTTACATGTATGCGTTAAAGGATACAAAGTTACCATTTCACGCAATAATGTATCCAACTCCCGCAGCGTTAGATCACTACCTGCATGCGTTAAAGGATACAATGTAACCATTTCACGCAATAATGTATCCAAATAGCGCAGCGTTAACTGGCTACAGTTTTGCGTTAAATGGTTACCTGCATGCGTCAAATGGATACAATCTTGCGTCAAATGGATACAATCTTGCGTGAAATGGATACAATCTTGCGTAGTGATTCATTCAATGTATCTGATGAACCAATATTTTCTTTTTTTTATATTTGGATATTGTTTCAATATTTATGACATACTAGCATTGTTTACTGAAATGGAAATGACATCTTTATGGTTCAAATCTGTTGTCACATGGTGTTATATTTTGTTTTTTTCTTAATTGTTCAAATCTGTTATCAACTGGTGTTATATTTGCTTTCTTCGGTAATTTTTGTCTTTTGGACAAATTCAAGTGAACTCCACCTTTTTTCTACCGTATTTAAAGTCCGTTTTGATATTTTTCTTCGAGTGTGATACCACAATTGAAAATATCCAAATTTTCAATAAAAATCAACGATTGGGGAAATCAAGATTTTGACGTTAACTATACATCATTACGAACAAATCCATCTAACTTTTAATCAATACCTATCGAAAATATAAGAATTAAGGCAACCCCTAATTTTTGCACAGGTTGCCAATTACCGCCAAATTTTAGGCTGCAGGCCATTATTCTTATACCGGAAAAATACTTTATTATAGAGATTAACTTCACAAAGTTTCGCCTGATTCAGTTTGCATTTAAACAAATTAGCATTCACATATTTGGTTTTGGTCCCTTTGTATTAAAGTCAGTTTCTCCTTTATTTAGGGACAATAATAAAAAAGTAAGGGTGGAAATTGAAGATAAAGAACCATATTCTTCAAATATCAGACTAAAATAACCGTCACAAGCGGATATCTAAATTTTCTGACGGTTTCAAAAAAGGCAATTTTCGTGATAAAATTTTTCTAAGAAATCTTTTTTATTAACTATTCCTTCAAGTCTGAAAAGTCCATTCCATATGCTTTACATAACATAAGTATTTTTATGACATTGCAAACCAAAAAAAATAATACAACCCCTAGTAATGTCTACGTATTCAAAAACGGTATTTTCATACTTTTTCCCAGAAAACCTTACTGAACCCATTCATTTTCAACAAATTGATTCACACATACAGACATACATACATACATACATACATACATACATACATACATACATACATACATACATACATACACACACACACACACATACATACATACATACATACATACATCCATATATATATATACATACACACATACATACATACATACATACATGCATATACACACACACATACATACATATATATACATACATATATATATATATACATACATACATATATATACATACACACATATACACACACATACATTCGTATACATATACATATACATACATACATACATACATACATACATATACATACATACATACATACATACATACATACATACATACATACATACACACACATACATACATACATACATACATACATACATATACATACATACATACACACATACATACATATACATACATACATACACAATATATACATACATATACATACACACACACATACATACACACACACACACACACATACATACATACATTTCTAGGTATCTATCAGAATATATAAAATAGAAGTAATCAACACCAGAAAAATGTATGCATGTTTGTATTTAGCAGATAGAAATTAAAGACGGATTGTACAGTGGCAATCAATAGGAAATAGCTTTTGTTGATATTTGAAAGGTTGGTCTGGGTTCCTCCTGACCTTGAAATATTTACAAATGCATATTTATTTACATTATAGTCAACAAACGTAACAGGTATCCTTCTCATCAAGGAGAGGTCCTTCACAGTAGGTCTCAGTTCTTTCCAACTCTTTAACAAATCGATTGGTGACCTTCAATGTTCTAAACTCCTCTTTCCTTCTCCATCCATTTAACCCAAGGCTACGCACTTTCACAACCCGGTTTACGCTAAAACATTCAACCCTTGGCAATTTAATGGATCCATGTATTTCTCTTTGTCTAATTTCAAGGGCAATGTTCACTTTTTCTATTTGTTTTCCCTCCATGATTTTCTAGTAAAATTGCATAAGATATTTTTCGTCGGCTGATATAATATCAAGCCTCAACTGAAAATCCCCAAGGGATTTCCAACTAGAGACAAAAATAGTGATGATGCAAGTCAATGTTCATTATAGTTATAGACTAACGACTAACAATTATTTAGTAATGATGCAATATCTTCGGACCTTTTAATTGCAAAATTGTACTAAATAGACGGAACATATGTCAAAAGAAAAAAGGATGTTACTAAAATAATATTTAATAAAGGTTCGTTACATATATACAAGTGTTTATGCCATTTTACATGCATACATACATACATACATACATACATACATTAATGCAGTCCCATGTTAACGTGAACTTTCAGAAATATAGACAGAGGAACATTCCCATCGAGAGGAAAAACAGGGTAAACAGACGTTGGTTGCACGTTGATAACGTTTATTAAACTTTCTATTCCGTTTTGACTGATTGAAGGATACCACGTTTAGAACTACCAATGAAAAAATGACACATTCTTATAACAACATAACAAAAACAATACATTTAACGGTTGGTTAATTCAATGCCATCAGGCTATAGCTCACGTTAAAAAAGATGATATTTCTGTTTTTATTTATTGGCAATACTACTGACTTAAACAATTGTAAATATAAGCCAATTGGGACAGTATGGTTGTAAATAAACGCAATAGTGTAGTCATTTCACGCACACATGTTGCCAATTAACGCAATAATGTAGGAATTTCACGCAAACATGTAGGAAATCACGCAAACGTGTAGCAAACTAACGCAGCGGTAATTGATACATGTATGCGTTAAATGGTTACAAAGTAGTCATTTACCGCATGAAGTAACCAATTAACGCAGCGGTAATTGGATACATTTCGCGTCAATTGATACATATATGCGTTAAATGGTTACATTTACGCGTTACATGGTTACATGTATGCGTTAATTGGTTGATTTGAAGACATTTACCGCAAATAGTTCACCAAATATATAGAGTCAATCCAAACTTATTTTGTTGTTGTATTTTTTCCTTTTGTGTATTTATTCAATTTACCATATGCTACCTTAAACTGAAGATACTGTTAGTACGTAATATTGTTTGTTAAATAGATGTTATTTCTTTTGGGGGAGACGGATTTATATAAGTTTTTCCAAACAGGAGAATGGCATAAGATCTTCTGATGGAACATTATTCGGAACAATTTATTGAAATATACACAGAAGGTTTACCAATATACACATGCGTGGACTAATAAGCACACAGTTATACCAAATACAAAACAACTTATGCATACATATACATACATATATACATACATATATACATACATACATACATACATACATACATACATACATACATCAATCCATCCAGACATCCATACATCAATTCATCAAGACATACATACATACAAACATACATATACAAACATACATACATACGAAGATACATACATACAAACATACATACATACGAAGATACATACATATATACATACACATAAAAATACAAACATACATCCATATATACATACAAACATACATACATACATACATACATACATAAATACATACATACATATATACATACATACATACATACATAAATACATACATACATCATTCAATCCATCCAGACATCCACCAGACACCCAGACATCCATACATCAATCCATCAAGACATACATATATACATACATACATACAAACATACGTACATACGAAGATACATACATATATACATACATATAAAAATACAACCATACATCCATATAAAATACAAACATACATCCATAAATACATACAAACATACAAACATACATACATACATACATAAATACATTCAAACATACATACTTACATCAATCAATCCATCCAGACATCCATACATCAATCCATCAAGACATATATATATACAAGCATACATACATACAAACATACATACATACGAACATATATACATACATACATAACATCCATACATTCATACACACTTATACGCATTTTAATCACGTCAAATTATATATGAATACGTCCCAATCCGTATTTTGAAGGCATTTTTGAAAAAATTATGTTCGAACAAATTGGTCTTAATCGACTGCAAATGATATAAAACGAAAAAACTAAACTCTGAAGAAGGTCCCAAAAAAATGGAAAAAGTTGGACTTAGAAATTTTTCCTTTGCATTGTAACCATTTTGACGCAAATGTACCCAATTCCCATAAAATGTACCCAATTCGCGTAAAAGTAACCAAGTCACGCTGATAAGTAGCCATTAGTAGCCAATCACGCGGTTTGGGAAAATATGGCTACATTTTTCCACTTTCTGACAACCCTAACCCTAACCCTAACCCTAACCCTAACCCAACCCTAACCCCTAACCCTAACCCTAACCCTAACCCTAACCCTAACCCTAACCCTAACCCTAACCCTAACCCTAACCCTAACCCTAACCCTAACCCTAACCCTAACCCCTAACCCTAACCCTAACCCTAACCCTAACCCTAACCCTAACCCTAACCCTAACCCTAACCCTAACCCTAACCCTAACCCTAACCTAACCCTAACCCTAACCCTAACCCTAACCCTAACCCTAACCCTAACCCTAACCCTAACCCTAACCCTAACCCTAACCTAACCCTAACCCTAACCCTAACCCTAACCCTAACCCTAACCCTCCGTGAGACTGAAAACTATGAACCAAAAGAATAAAATATGATGCCGGTATGGAATAACCAAGAAAAAGGTCAATGTTGGCACCCTATATTGATGAGTACAACACATATAGCATTTTGAAACTTAAAATCCTTCACTCTAATGTCTAACAATCAATCTTGAGGTACAAAAGTACTCAATTATCAAGCCGGTACAAGAATATCAATAAAAGAAAGAAATATTGTCGCCTTTTATTGTTATCGACACAAATATAAGTAACCGAGACTTATACAGTGTCAAATTATCCATCCTAAGAATGAAATGTTCATGCCGCACAGAAGTATCATCAAAAGAAAGAAATATTGTCGCCTTTTATTGTTATCGACACAAATACAAGTAACCGTGAGACTTATACAGTGTCAAATTATCCATCATAAGAATAAAATGTTCATGCTGGCACAGAAGTATCATCAAAAGGATAGATATTGGCACCATTTATAGATGCAGACAACAAATACAGCACCCTGAAACATTCATTTCTTCACTTTTGTGTCTGAGAATCCATCTAAACTCATAAATATTATAAAACATATGAAATATTGTCACTTTTAATGGGTATCGACATAAATATCAGTAACCGTACACTTATAAATCTCTCAATTGTTGTCAAATTATGCATTCTTATAGTTGTCGACAAAAGTTTTAGTAACCGTAAACTCCAAACCTGTGTAAAACTATCAATCCTCAGGTACCGAAAGGATAAAATGTTAATGCCGGTAAGTAATAACCAAGAAAAATGGTCAATATTGGCACCGATATTGCTGAATGCAACAAATATAGCACTTCAAAACCTTTATTCTTTCACTTTTATGTCTGACAATAAATTTGAATGTATCAAATGTCCTCTATTACCAGGCCAGTACAAGAATATTATAACAAAGATGAAATAGTGTCGCTTTTAATTGTTTCGCGACATAAATATCAGTAACCGTACACTTATAAATCTCTCAATTTGTGTCAAACTATTCATTCTTAGATTCAAATAAAGATGCCGGACCAGAAAAATCAGGAAGAAAGGAAGATATTGGCACCGACAACAAATTTTGTTATTTAAACTTGTTTTCATTCCCATTTAATGTCAAACAACCCATCAGGATGTATTTAAAAGTACTCAATTATAAGGCCAGTACCAGAATATCATTCAAGAGAAGAAATATTGGCTCTTTTATTCTTGTCGACAAAAGTTTTAGTATAACCAGACTTACGAAGCGCTTAATATTTGAAAAACTTTTCATCGCGAGGTACATAAAGAATCAAATTATTATGCCGGTAGAGAATATTCAACAAAAAGGGTAAATATTGGCCCAAGATATTGATTAATACAACAAATATTGCAACTTCACACTTAAGCTCCTTCATGGAAGGCTATCTTTTTTTAATTAATTAGGTGGAGCACATTGGACTGTTGTACTAACACATAAGTCAGGGCCTATTACATTTGAATTCCCAAATACATCTTCAATATTAAGGCACCAAATGTGCGCAATTAAATTATCTTTCTAAAACGCTTAACAGTTCATAAATCGGACCACTAACGAAAGAGCTACGTTTAAACAAAATTTGCTTATATTCCAAATCAGATTATCTCCCTGCTTCACAATATGCAAATAAGGTATATTTTATAGAAACCCTTACTATAATCCAAACCCAAACCAAAACCCTCACGCATGCGCAGAAGTGAAAAGGTGCACACATGCGCAGAAGTCAAAGGTGCACGAATCTCGTCAAAGTCCCTTCCCTAACCCTAACCCTAACCCTAACCCCTAACCCTAACCCTAACCCTAACCCTAACCCTAACCCTAGCAGCTTGACACTTAAACTCCTTCATGGAAGGCTATCATTTCTTAATATTTAGGTGGAGCACATTGATCGTTGTACCAGCAATTTCTGACACGTTTTCTTCAACGACCTATAACTTTGAATTCCCCAATACATTTTTAATATCAAGACATCAAAATGTGCGCAATTAAATTATCTTTCTAAAACGCTTAACAGTTTATAAATCGGACCACTAACGAAAGAGCTACGTTTAATATTTGAAAACTTTTCATCGCGAGGTACATAAAGAATCAAATTATTATGCCGGTAGAGAATATTCAACAAAAGGGTAAATATTGGCCCAAGATATTGATTAATACAACAAATATTGCAACTTCACACTTAAGCTCCTTCATGGAAGGCTATCTTTTTTTAATTAATTAGGTGGAGCACATTGGACTGTTGTACTAACACATAAGTCAGGGCCTATTACATTTGAATTCCCAAATACATCTTCAATATTAAGGCACCAAAATGTGCGCAATTAAATTATCTTTCTAAAACGCTTAACAGTTCATAAATCGGACCACTAACGAAAGAGCTACGTTTAAAACAAAATTTGCTTATATTCCAAATCAGGTTATCTTCCTGCTTCACAATATGCAAATCAGGTATACTTTATAGAAAACCCTTACCCTAAGCCAAACTCAAACCAAAACCCTCACGCATGCGCAGAATTGAAAAGGTGCACACATGCGCAGAAGTCAAAAGGTGCACGAATCTCGCCAAAGTCCCTTCCCTAACCCTAACCCTAACCCTAACCCTAACCCTATCAGACCTGTTAATAAATAAAAAAAAAAAAAAAAAAAAAATAAAAATAAATATAATTTAAGTCAAACATTCAAGCATGAGGCATAAAAGTACTCATTTATCAGACCAGTACTTAAATATCATATAAAAGAAGAAATATTGGCACTTTTTATATCTGTCGACAAAGTTTTTGGTCTCCGTAAACTGAAAACTATGAACCAAAAAGAATAAAATATGATGCCGGTATGGAATAACCAAGAAAAAGGTCAATGTTGGCACCCTATATTGATGAGTACAACACATATAGCAATTTGAAACTTAAAATCCTTCACTCTAATGTCTAACAATCAATCGTGAGGTACAAAAGTACTCAATTACCAAGCCGGTACCAGAATATCAATAAAAGAAAGAAATATTGTCGCCTTTTATTGTTATCGACACAAATAAAAGTAACCGAGACTTATACAGTGTCAAATTATCCATCATAAGAATAAAATGTTCATGCTGGCACAGAAGTATCATCAAAAGGATAGATATTGGCACCATTTATAGATGCAGACAACAAATACAGCACCCTGAAACATTCATTTCTTCACTTTTGTGTCTGAGAATCCATCTTAACTCATAAATATTATAAAACATATGAAATATTGTCACTTTTAATGGGTATCGATATAAATATCAGTAACCGTACACTTATAAATCTCTCAATTGTTGTCAAATTATGCATTCTTATAGTTGTCGACAAAAGTTTTAGTAACCGTAAACTCCAAACCTGTGTAAAACTATCAATCCTGAGGTACCGAAAGGATAAAATGTTAATGCCGGTAAGTAATAACCAAGAAAATGGTCAATATTGGCACCCTATATTGCTGAATGCAACAAATATAGCACTTCAAAACCTTTATTCTTTCACTTTTATGTCTGACAATCCATTTGAATGTATCAAATGTCCTCTATTACCAGGCCAGTACAAGAATATTATAACAAAGATGAAATAGTGTCGCTTTAAATTGTTTCGCGACATAAATATCAGTAACCGTACACTTATAAATCTCTCAATTTGTGTCAAACTATTCATTCTTAGATTCAAATAATGATGCCGGACCAGAAAAATCAGGAAGAAAGGAAGATATTGGCACCTTTTGTTGATACCGACAACAAATTTTGTTATTTAAACTTGTTTTCATTCCCATTTAATGTCAAACAACCCATCAGGATGTATTTAAAAGTACTCAATTATAAGGCCAGTACCAGAATATCATTCAAGAGAAGAAATATTGGCTCTTTTATTCTTGTCGACAAAAGTTTTAGTATAACCGTAGACTTTAAGCGCTTAATTTTTGAAAAACTTTTCATCGCGAGGTACATAAAGAATAAAATTATTATGCCGGTAGAGAAAATTCAACAAAAAGGGTAAATATTGGCCCAAGATATTGATTAATACAACAAATATAGCAGCTTGACACTTAAACTCCTTCATGGAAGGCTATCATTTCTTAATATTTAGGTGGAGCACATTGGATCGTTGTACCAGCAATTTCTGACACGTTTTCTTCAACGACCTATAACTTTTGAATTCCCCAATACATTTTCAATATCAAGACATCAAAATGTGCGCAATTAAATTATCTTTCTAAAACGCTTAACAGTTTATAAATCGGACCACTAACGAAAGAGCTACGTTTAAAACAAAATTTGCTTATATTCCAAATCAGGTTATCTCCTGCTTCACAATATGCAAATCAGGTATACTTTATAGAAAACCCTTACCCTAAGCCAAACTCAAACCAAAACCCTCACGCATGCGCAGAAGTGAAAAGGTGCACACATGCGCAGAAGTCAAAAGGTGCACGAATCTCGCCAAAGTCCCTTCCTAACCCTAACCCTAACCCTAACCCTAACCCTAACCCTAACCGAAAATCCCAATTAATTTGAAAAAGTTAGAAACAAATTTAAAGATGGCTATCTGAATGTTGTCGAAACTGAAAATTCTACCTTTTTTCACCTAAATTAATTAAATGCTGCATTTGACTGTAATACACCAAACTACATAACAACCTGGGATTTAGTAAGATCAATATATAACTAAGATAGCTGTATAGTTCTATTAAAATCCCAGTTAATATGAAAAAGGAATAAACAAATTTAAAGATGGCTATCTGAATGTTGTCGAAACTGAAAATTCTACCTTTTTTCACCTAAATTAATTAAATGTTGCATTTGACTGTAATACACCAAACTACATAACAACCTGGGATTTAGTAAGATCAATATATAACTAAGATAGCTGTATAGTTTTATTAAAATCCCAGTTAATATGAAAAGTAATAAACAAATTTAAAGATGGCTATCTGAATGTTGTCGAAACTGAAAATTCTACCTTTTTCACCTAAATTAACTAAATGTTGCATTTGACTGTAATACACCAAACTACATAACAACCTGGGATTTAGTAAGATCAATATATAACTAAGATAGCTGTATAGTTTTATTAAAATCCCAGTTAATATGAAAAAGTAATAAAGAAATTTAAAGATGGCTATCTGAATGTTGTCGAAACTGAAAATTCTACCTTTTTCACCTAAATTAACTAAATGTTGCATTTGACTGTAATACACCAAACTACATAACAACCTGGGATTTAGTAAGATCAATATATAACTAAGATAGCTGTATAGTTTTATTAAAATCCCAGTTAATATGAAAAGGAATAAAGAAATTTAAAGATGGCTATCTGAATGTTGTCGAAACTGAAAATTCTACCTTTTTCACCTAAATTAATTAAATGTTGCATTTGACTGTAATACACCAAACTACATAACAACCTGGGATTTAGTAAGACCAATATATAACTAAGATAGCTGTATAGTTTTATTAAAATCCCAGTTAATATGAAAAGTAATAAACAAATTTAAAGATGGCTATCTGAATGTTGTCCAAACTGAAAATTCTAGTTTTTTTCACCTAGATTAATTAAATGCTGACATTTGACAGCAGTACACCAAAGTACATAACAGCCTGGGATTCAGTAAGATCAATATTAAACTGAGATAGCTGTAAAGTTTGATGAAAATCCAAGTATAGTTTTATGAAAATCCTAGTTAATATAAAAAGTAATTAACAAATTTAAAGATGGCTATCTGAATGTTGTCCAAACTGAAAATTCTAGCTTTTTTCACCTAGATTAATTAAATGCTGACATTTGACAGCAGTACACCAAAGTATTTAACAACCCTAACCCTAACCCTTAAAAAAAAAAAAAAAAAAAATAATAAATATAATTTAACTCCAACACTCCAGCATGAGGCATAACAGTACTCATTTATCAGACCAGTACCTAAATATCATATAAAAGAAGAAATATTGGCACTTTTATATGTGTCGACAAAGTTTTTAGTCTCCGTAGACTGAAAACTATGAACCAAAAAGAATAAAATATGATGCGGTATGGAATAACCAAGAAAAGGTCAATGTTGGCACCCTATATTGATGAGTACAACACATATAGCAATTTGAAACTTAAAATCCTTCACTCTAATGTCTAACAATCAATCTTTAGGTACAAAAGTACTCAATTACCAAGCCGGTACAAGAATATCAATAAAAAGAAAGAAATATTGTCGCTTTTATTGTTATCGACACAAATATAAGTAACCGAGACTTATACAGTGTCAAATTATCCATCATAAGAATAAAATGTTCATGCTGGCACAGAAGTATCATCAAAAGGATAGATATTGGCACCATTTATAGATGCAGACAACAAATACAGCAACCTGAAACATTCATTTCTTCACTTTTGTGGCTGAGAATCCATCTAAACTCATAAATATTATAAAACATATGAAATATTGTCACTTTTAATGGGTATCGACATAAATATCAGTAACCGTACACTTATAAATCTCTCAATTGTTGTCAAATTATGCATTCTTATAGTTGTCGACAAAAGTTTTAGTAACCGTAAAC
>JAASAO010004245.1:0-11672 GCA_017311375.1 Mytilus coruscus
TATTATCTTCATGTTTACACTTTTATAACGGTCACTCTGATATATCTGCTAAAAAGTCGCTTGATAATTTTTCCACAATTTTGGGAGTGGATTTGATGTTTTAAAGATTTTCCTTGAATCATTAATAAAACTGGTAAAGAATTGTACATTTTTAAACAATAAATATATTTATGATTTAACAAAACTATATTAAATATTTTTGATTCAGTGTTTTTGCAAAACATATCAATACGTAAAAATATTGCCATTTTGTTATATTTTCTCGTACGTTTACACTATTTATTGTCTTCAACTTCAAGTAGTATTTTAATGCTCATTAGAAAACCTGTTGATAAAAGTGTTGGTAAGTATCTACAAATTTGATATTATTCAACATTTTCATAGACATTACTCGAAATCAAGAAAAATTGGGTTTTTTTTTTTCTTATTCGACATTGCTTTTGCATGTTAGTTGTGCGCGACCACTTATTTTTCCTTGTTTTTCGAACAAAAATACATCATAATTCTCAATGCAATGATATTAGGTAAACTATTTTTGCTGTTTCGTGTTTTCATCTTCATGTTTACACTTTTTCTAATGGTCACTCTGATATATCAGATAAAAGGTCGCTTGACAAATTTTAAACACATTTTGCTAGTAGGTTTGACGATTTAAAAGATTTTCTTAAAATATTAATAAAACTGGTAAAGAATTGTACATTGTTTAAGCAATTAATATATTTATAGTCTAACAAAACTGTATAATATATTTTTGATTCAGTGTTTTTGCAAAATAGATCAATCCGTCAGATTATAGTTATATTTTCTCATACGTGTTTATTGTTTATTGTCTGCAACTTCAAATAATATTTTTAATGCTCATTAGAACTAGAGGCTCTAAAGAGCCTGTGTCGCTCACCTTGGTCTATGTGCATATTAAACAAAGGACACAGATGGATTCATGACAAAATTATGTTTTGGTGATGGTGATGTGTTTGTAGATCTTACTTTACTGAACATTCTTGCTGCTTACAATTATCTCTATCTATAATGAACTTGGCCCAGTAGTTACAGTGGAAAATATTTTGTAAAATTTACAAAATTTACAAAATTTATGAAAATTGTAAAAATTGACTATAAAGGCAATAACTCCTTAAGGGTCAATTGACAATTTTGGTCATGTTGACTTATTTGTAGATCTTACTTTGCTGTACATTATTGCTGTTTACAGTTTATTTCTATCTATAATAATATTCAAGATAATAACCAAAAGGTGCAAAGTTTTCTTAAAATTACCAATTCAGGGCAGCAACCCAACAACGTGTTGCCTGATTGGTCTGAAAATTTCAGGGCAGATAGATATTGACCTAATGAACAATTTTATCCTCGTCAGATTTGCTCTAAATGCTTTGGTTTCAGAGATACTAGCCAAAACTGCATTTTACCCTATGTACTATTTTTAGCCATGTCAGCCATCTTGGTTCGCGGGCGGGGTCATCGGACACATTTTTAAACTAGTTACTCTAATGATGATTGTGGACAAGTTTGGTTAAGTTTGTCTTAGTAGTTTCAGAGGAGAAGATTTTGTAAAGATTACAAAATTTACGAAAAATTGTTAAAATTGACTATAAAGGGCAATAACTCTAAAGGGTCAACTGACCATTTTGGTCAAGTTGACTTATTTGTAGATCTTACTTTGCTGAACATTATTACTGTTTACAGTTTATCTCTATCTATAATAATATTCAAAATAATAACCCAAAACGGCAAAATTTTCTTAAAATTACCAATTCAGGGCAGCAACTCAACAACGGATTGTCCGATTCATCTGAAAATTTCAGGGCAGATAGATCTTATCCTGAAAAACAATTTTACCCCATGTCAGATTTGCTCTAAATGCTTTGGTTTCAGAGATATAAGCCAAAATCTACATTTTACCCTATGTTCTATTTTTAGCCATGGCGGCCATCTTGGTTGGTTGGCCGGGTCACCGGACACATTTTTAAACTAGATAACAGACGACGACGACGGACGACGACGGACGACGACGGACGACGGACCCCAATGAAAAACCTGTTGATAAAAGTGTTGGCAAGTATCTACAAATTTGATAATATCATTCAACATTTTTCGGAGAAATTACTCGAAATCAACAAATATTGGGTTTTTTTTCTTGACATTGCTTTTGCATGTAGTTTCGGCATTGAACAAAAATACATCATAGTTTTGCAATTATATTAGTTGTGCAGCGACCACTTCATGTTTAAACTTTTTAACGGTCACTCTGATTTCTAAAAAACAAAAATACGAGTGGATTTCATAGTTTAATCAATTGCAATAAATATATATAATTTAACTCAGTGTTTTTGCAAAATTATCAATCCGTAAGAATATTGTTAAATTTTCTCGTACGTTTTACTGTTTATTGTCTTCAACTTCAACTAGTACTTTTAATGCTCATTAGAAAACCTGTTGATAAAAGTGTTGGTAAGTATCTACAAATTTGATAATATCATTCAATATTTTTCGGAGACATTACTCGAAATCAAGAAAAATTAGGTTCTTTTTTTTTCTTATTCGACATTGCTTTTGCATGTAAGTTGTGCGCGACCACTTATTTTCCTTGTTTTTCGAACAAAATACATCATAATTCTCAATGCAATGATATTAGGTAAACTATTTTTGCTGTTTCGTGTTTTCATCTTCATGTTTACACTTTTTCTAACGGTCACTCTGATATATCAGCTAAAAGGTCGCTTGACAAATTTTAAACACATTTTGCTAGTAGGTTTGACGATTTAAAAGATTTTCTTAAAATATTAATAAAACTGGTAAAGAATTGTACATTGTTTAAGCAATTAATATATTTATAATCTAACAAAACTGTATTATATATTTTTGATTAAGTGTTTTTTGCAAAATAGATCAATCCGTCAGATTATCGTTATATTTTCTCATACGTGTTTATTGTTTATTGTCTGCAACTTCAAATAATATGTTTAATGCTCAATAGAAACACCTGTTGATAAAAGTGTTGGTAAGTATCTCCAAATTTGATAATATCATTCAATATTTATCGGAGAAATTACTCGAAATCAAGAAAAATTGGGTGTTTTTTTTTTCTTATTCGACATTGCTTTTGCATGTAAGTTGTGCGTGACCTACTAATTTTCCTTTGTTTTTTCGAACAAAAATAAATCATACCTCTCAATGCAACTATATTAGGCAAAATTGTTTCGCAGTTTCGTGTTTTGGTCTTCATGTTTACACTTTTTATAACGGTCACTCTGATATATCTGCTAAAAAGTCGCTTGATAATTTGTCCACAATTTTGCGAGTAGATTTGACGATTTCAAAGATTTTCCTGGAATTATTAATAAAAAACTGGTAAAGAATTGTACATTGTTTAAGCAAGCAATAAATTTATAATCTAACAAAACTATATTATATATTTTTGATTCAATGTTTTTTGCAAAATAGATCAATCCGTAAGAATATTGTTATATTTTCTCGTACGTTTTACTGTTTATTGTCGTCAACTTCAAATAGTATTTTAATGCTCATTAGAAAAACCTGTTGATAAAAGTGTTGGTAAGTATCTACAAATTTGATAATATCATTCAACAGTTTTCGGAGACATTACTTGAAATCAAGAAAAATTGAGGTTTTTTTTTTTCTTATTCGACATTGCTTTTGCATGTAAGTTGTGCGCGACCACTTATTTTCCTTGGTTTTTCGAACAAAATACATCATAGTTCTCAATGCAATTATATTAGGTTAACTAGTTTCGCTGTTTCGTGTTATTATCTTCATGTTTACACTTTTTATAACGGTCACTCTGATATATCTGCTAAAAAGTCGCTTGATAATTTTTCCACAATTTTGCGAGTGGATTTGACGTTTTAAAAGATTTTCCTTGAATTATTAATATAAACTGGTAAAGAATTGTACATTGTTTAAGCAATAAATATATTTATTATTTAACAAAACTATATTATATATTTTTGATTCAGTGTTTTTGCAAAATATATCAATCCGTAAGAATATTGTTATATTTTCTCGTACGTTTTACTTTTCATTGTCTTCAACTTCAAATAGTATTTTTAATGCTCATTAGAAAAACCTGTTGATAAAAGTGTTGGTAAGTATCTACAAATTTGATAATATCATTCAATATTTTCGGAGACATTACTCGAAATCAAGAAAAATTAGGTTCTTTTTTTTCTTATTCGACATTGCTTTTGCATGTATGTTGTGCGCGACAACTTTTTTTCCTTGTTTTTTCGAACTAAAATACATCATAATTCTCAATGCAATGATATTAGGTAAACTATTTTTGCTGTTTCGTGTTTTCATCTTCATGTTTACACTTTTTCTAACGGTCACTCTGATATATCAGCTAAAAGGTCGCTTGACAAATTTTAAACACATTTTGCTAGTAGGTTTGACGATTTAAAAGATTTTCTTAAAATATTAATAAAAACTGGTAAAGAATTGTACATTGTTTAAGCAATTAATATATTTATAATCTAACAAAACTGTATTATATATTTTTGATTAAGTGTTTTTTGCAAAATAGATCAATCCGTCAGATTATCGTTATATTTTCTCGCACGTGTTTATTGTTTATTGTGTGCAACTTCAAATAGTATTTTTAATGCTCAATAGAAATACCTGTTGATAAAAGTGTTGGTAAGTATCTCCAAATTTGATAATATCATTCAACATTTTTCGGAGAAATTACTCGAAATCAAGAAAAATTGGGTGTTGTTTTTTCTTATTCGACATTGCTTTTGCATGTAAGTTGTGCGCGACCACTTATTTTCCTTGGTTTTTCGAACAAAAATACATCATAGTTCTCAATGCAATTATATTAGGTTAACTAGTTTCGCAGTTTCGTGTTATTATCTTCATGTTTACACTTTTATAACGGTCACTCTGATATATCTGCTAAAAAGTCGCTTGATAATTTTCCACAATTTTGCGAGTGGATTTGACGTTTTAAAAGATTTTCCTTGAATTATTAATAAAACTGGTAAAGAATTGTACATTGTTTAAGCAATAAATATATTTATGATTTAACAAAACTATATTATATATTTTTGATTCAGTGTTTTTGCAAAATATATCAATCCGTAAGAATATTGTTGTTATATTTTCTCGTACGTTTTACTGTTTATTGTCTTCAACTTCAAATAGTATTTTTAATGCTCATTAGAAAAACCTGTTGATAAAAGTGTTGGTAAGTATCTACAAATTTGATAATATCATTCAATATTTTTCGGAGACATTACTCGAAATCAAGAAAAATTAGGTTTTTTTTTCTTATTCGACATTGCTTTTGCATGTTAGTTGTGCGCGACCACTTATTTTTCCTTGTTTTTCGAACAAAAATACATCATAATTCTCAATGCAATGATATTAGGTAAACTATTTTTGCTGTTTCGTGTTTTCATCTTCATGTTTACACTTTTCTAACGGTCACTCTGATATATCAGCTGAAAAGGTCGCTTGACAAATTTTAAACACATTTTGCTAGTAAGTTTGACGATTTAAAAGATTTTCTTAAAATATTAATAACAACTGGTAAAGAATTGTACATTGTTTAAGCAATTAATATATTTATAATCTAACAAAACTGTATTATATATTTTTGATTAAGTGTTTTTTGCAAAATAGATCAATCCGTCAGATTATCGTTATATTTTCTCGCACGTGTTTATTGTTTATTGTGTGCAACTTCAAATAGTATTTTAATGCTCAATAGAAATACCTGTTGATAAAAGTGTTGGTAAGTATCTCCAAATTTGATAATATCATTCAACATTTTTCGGAGAAATTACTCGAAATCAAGAAAAATTGGGTTTTTTTCTTATTCGACATTGCTTTTGCATGTAAGTTGTGCGCGACCACTTATTTTCCTTGGTTTTTCGAACAAAAATACATCATAGTTCTCAATGCAATTATATTAGGTTAACTAGTTTCGCAGTTTCGTGTTATTATCTTCATGTTTACACTTTTTATAACGGTCACTCTGATATATCTGCTAAATAAGTCGCTTGATAATTTTTCCACAATTTTGCGAGTGGATTTGACGTTTTAAAGATTTTCCTTGAATTATTAATAAAACTGGTAAAGAATTGTACATTGTTTAAGCAATAAATATATTTATGATTTAACAAAACTATATTATATATTTTTGATTCAGTGTTTTTGCAAAATATATCAATCCGTAAGAATATTGTTATATTTTCTCGTACGTTTTACTGTTTATTGTCTTCAACTTCAAATAGTATTTTTAATGCTCATTAGAAAAACCTGTTGATAAAAGTGTTGGTAAGTATCTCCAAATTTGATAATATCATTCAACATTTTTCGGAGAAATTACTCGAAATCAAGAAAAATTGGGTGTTGTTTTTTTTTTCTTATTCGACATTGCTTTTGCATGTAAGTTGTGCGCGACCACTTATTTTCCTTGGTTTTTCGAACAAAAATACATCATAGTTCTCAATGCAATTATATTAGGTTAACTAGTTTCGCAGTTTCGTGTTATTATCTTCATGTTTACACTTTTATAACGGTCACTCTGATATATCTGCTAAAAAGTCGCTTGATAATTTTTCCACAATTTTGTGAGTGGATTTGACGTTTTAAAAGATTTTCCTTGAATTATTAATAAAAACTGGTAAAGAATTGTACATTGTTTAAGCAATAAATATATTTATAATTTAACAAAACTATATTATATATTTTTGATTCAGTGTTTTTGCAAAATATATCAATCCGTAAGAATATTGTTATATTTTCTCGTACGTTTTACTGTTTATTGTCTTCAACTTCAAATAGTATTTTTAATGCTCATTAGAAAACCTGTTGATAAAAGTGTTGGTAAGTATCTACAAATTTGATAATATCATTCAACATTTTTCGGAGACATTACTCGAAATCAAGAAAACTTAGGTTCTTTTTTTTTCTTATTCGACATTGCTTTTGCATGTAAGTTGTGCGCGACCACTTATTTTTCCTTGTTTTTCGAACAAAAATACATCATAATTCTCAATGCAATGATATTAGGTAAACTATTTTTGCTGTTTCGTGTTTTCATCTTCATGTTTACACTTTTCTAACGGTCACTCTGATATATCAGCTGAAAAGGTCGCTTGACAAATTTTAAACACATTTTGCTAGTAAGTTTGACGATTTAAAAGATTTTCTTAAAATATTAATAAAAACTGGTAAAGAATTGTACATTGTTTAAGCAATTAATATATTTATAATCTAACAAAACTGTATTATATATTTTTGATTAAGTGTTTTTTGCAAAATAGATCAATCCGTCAGATTATCGTTATATTTTCTAGTACGTGTTTATTGTTTATTGTCTGCAACTTCAAATAGTATTTTTAATGCTCATTAGAAATACCTGTTGATAAAAGTGTTGGTAAGTATCTCCAAATTTGATAATATCATTCAACATTTTTCGGAGAAATTACTCGAAATCAAGAAAAATTGGGTGTTGTTTTATTCGACATTGCTTTTGCATGTAAGTTGTGCGCGACCACGTATTTTCCTTGGTTTTTCGAACAAAAATACATCATAGTTCTCAAAGCAATTATATTAGGTTAACTAGTTTCGCAGTTTCGTGTTATTATCTTCATGTTTACACTTTTATAACGGTCACTCTGATATATCTGCTAAAAAGTCGCTTGATAATTTTTCCACAATTTTGCGAGTGGATTTGACGTTTTAAAAGATTTTCCTTGAATTATTAATAAAACTGGTAAAGAATTGTACATTGTTTAAGCAATAAATATATTTATAATTTAACAAAACTATATTATATATTTTTGATTCAGTGTTTTTGCAAAATATATCAATCCGTAACAATATTGTTATATTTTCTCGTACATTTTACTGTTTATTGTCTTCAACTTCAAATAGTATTTTTAATGCTCATTAGAAAACCTGTTGATAAAAGTGTTGGTAAGTATCTACAAATTTGATAATATCATTCAATATTTTTCGGAGACATTACTCGAAATCAAGAAAAATTAGGTTTTTTTTTTCTTATTCGACATTGCTTTTGCATGTAAGTTGTGCGCGACCACTTATTTTCCTTGTTTTTCGAACAAAATACATCATAATTCTCAATGCAATGATATTAGGTAAACTATTTTTGCTGTTTCGTGTTATCATCTTCATGTTTACACTTTTATAACGGTCACTCTGATATATCAGCTACAAAAGTCGCTTGATAATTTTTAAACAATTTTGCTAGTGGGTTTGACGATTTAAAAGATTTTCCTTAAATTATTAATAAAACTGGTAAAGAATTGTACATTGTTTAAGAAATAAATATATTTATAATCTAACAAAACTATATTATATCTTTTTGATTCAGTGTTTTTGCAAAATATATCAATCCGTCAGAATATTGTTATATTTTCTCGTACGTGTTTATTGTTTATTGTCTTCAACTTCAAATAGTATTTTTAATGCTCATTAGAAAAACCTGTTGATAAAAGTGTTGGTAAGTATCTACAAATTTGATAATATCATTCAACATTTTTCGGAGACATTACTCGAAATCAAGAAAAATTGGGTTTTTTTTTTTTTTTTTTTCTTATTCGACATTGCTTTTGCATGTAAGTTGTGCGCGACCACTTATTTTCCTTTTTTTTTCGAACAAAATACATCATAGTTCTCAATGCAATTATATTAGGTTAACTAGTTTCGCAGTTTCGTGTTATTATCTTCATGTTTACACTTTTATAACGGTCACTCTGATATATCTGCTAAAAAGTCGCTTGATAATTTGTCCACAATTTTGCGAGTGGATTTGACGTTTTAAAAGATTTTCCTTCAATTATTAATAAAACTGGTAAAGAATTGTACATTGTTTAAGCAATAAATATATTTATTATTTAACAAAACTATATTATATATTTTTGATTCAGTGTTTTTGCAAAATATATCAATCCGTAAGAATATTGTTATATTTTCTCGTACGTTTTACTGTTTATTGTCTTCAACTTCAAATAGTATTTTTAATGCTCATTAGAAAAACCTGTTGATAAAAGTGTTGGTAAGTATCTGCAAATTTGATAATATCATTCAACATTTTTCGGAGACATTACTCGAAATCAAGAAAAATTAGGTTGTTTTTTTTTTCTTATTCGACAAACTTTTGCATGTAAGTTGTGCGCGACCACTTATTTTCTTGATTTTTCGAACAAAAATACATCATAGTTCTCAATGCAATTATATTAGGTGAACTAGTTTCGCAGTTTCGTGTTATTATCTTCATGTTTACACTTTTATAACGGTCACTCTGATATATCTGCTGAAAAGTCGCTTGATAATTTTTCCACAATTTTGCGAGTGGATTTGACGTTTTAAAAGATTTTCCTTGAATTATTAATAAAACTGGTAAAGAATTGTACATTGTTTAAGCAATAAATATATTTATATCTAACAAAACTATATTATATATTTTTGATTCAGTGTTTTTGCAAAATATATCAATCCGTAAGAATATTGTTATATTTTCTCGTACGTTTTACTGTTTATTGTCTTGAACTTCAAATAGTATTTTTAATGCTCATTAGAAAACCTGTTGATAAAAGTGTTGGTAAGTATCTACAAATTTGATAATATCATTCAACATTTTCGGAGACATTACTCGAAATCAAGAAAAATTGGTTTTTTTTGTCCTTATTCGACATTGCTTTTGCATGTAAGTTGTGCGCGACCACTTATTTTTCCTTGTTTTTTCGAACAAAAATACATCATAATTCTCAATGCAATGATATTAGGTAAACTATTTTGCTGTTTCGTGTTTTCATCTTCATGTTTACACTTTTTCTAACGGTCACTCTGATATATCAGCTAAAAGGTCGCTTGACAAATTTTAAACACATTTTGCTAGTAGGTTTGACGATTTAAAAGATTTTCTTAAAATATTAATAAAACTGGTAAAGAATTGTACATTGTTTAAGCAATTAATATATTTATAATCTAACAAAACTGTATTATATATTTTTGATTTAGTGTTTTTTTGCAAAATAGATCAATCCGTCAGATTATCGTTATATTTTCTCGCACGTGTTTATTGTTTATTGTGTGCAACTTCAAATAGTATTTTAATGCTCAATAGAAATACCTGTTGATAAAAGTGTTGGTAAGTATCTCCAAATTTGATAATATCATTCAACATTTTTCGGAGAAATTACTCGAAATCAACAAATATTGGATGTTGTTTTTTTCTTATTCGACATTGCTTTTGCATGTAAGTTGTGCGCGACCACTTATTTTCCTTGTTTTTTTCGAACAAAAATACATCATAGTTCTCAAAGCAATTATATTAGGTTAACTAGTTTCGCAGTTTCGTGTTATTATCTTCATGTTTACACTTTTATAACGGTCACTCTGATATATCTGCTAAAAAGTCGCTTGATAATTTTTCCACAATTTTGCGAGTGGATTTGACGTTTTAAAGATTTTCCTTGAATCATTAATAAAAACTGGTAAAGAATTGTACATTGTTTAAGCAATAAATATATTTATGATTTAACAAAACTATATTATATATTTTTGATTCAGTGTTTTTGCAAAATATATCAATCCGTAAGAATATTGTTATATTTTCTCGTACGTTTTACTGTTTATTGTCTTCAACTTCAAATAGTATTTTTAATGCTCATTAGAAAAACCTGTTGATAAAAGTGTTGGTAAGTATCAGCAAATTTGATAATATCATTCAATATTTTTCGGAGACATTACTCGAAATCAAGAAAAATTAGGTTTTTTTTTTTTATTCGACATTGCTTTTGCATGTATCTTGTGCGCGACCACTTATTTTTCCTTGTTTTTCGAACAAAAATACATCATAATTCTCAATGCACTGATATTAGGTAAACTATTTTTGCTGTTTCGTGTTTTCATCTTCATGTTTACACTTTTCTAACGGTCACTCTGATATATCAGCTAAAAGGTCGCTAGACAAATTTTAAACACATTTTGCTAGTAGGTTTGACAATTTAAAAGATTTTCTTAAAATATTAATAACAACTGGTAAAGAATTGTACATTGTTTAAGCAATTAATATATTTATAATCTAACAAAACTGTATTATATATTTTTGATTTAGTGTTTTTTGCAAAATAGATCAATCCGTCAGATTATCGTTATATTTTCTCGCACGTGTTTATTGTTTATTGTGTGCAACTTCAAATAGTATTTTTAATGCTCAATAGAAATACCTGTTGATAAAAGTGTTGGTAAGTATCTCCAAATTTGATAATATCATTCAACATTTTTCGGAGAAATTACTCGAAATCAAGAAAATTTGGGTGTTTTTTTTCTTATTCGACATTGCTTTTGCATGTAAGTTGTGCGCGACCACTTATTTTCCTTGGTTTTTTCGAACAAAAATACATCATAGTTTTCAATGCAATTATATTAGGTTAACTAGTTTTGCAGTTTCGTGTTATTATCTTCATGTTTACACTTTTATAACGGTCACTCTGATATATCTGCTAAAAAGTCGCTTGATAATTTTTCCACAATTTTGCGAGTGGATTTGACGTTTTAAAAGATTTTCCTTGAATTATTAATAAAAACTGGTAAAGAATTGTACATTGTTTAAGCAATAAATATATTTATAATTTAACAAAACTATATTATATATTTTT